>PVHP010006556.1:0-60035 GCA_004024765.1 Zapus hudsonius | reverse complement strand
TAAGGGAGAAAAAGCTCATCGTTTCACAAAGAAAGTGTAAAGACCAAACAATCATGGTGTGTTTCTTCTTAGCTGGTTTCTTCTAGTTGGCAGCACTTTCTTGAAAACTCAACTCTTTTGTTAGGTCAGATGGGCTGTCATTCCCCTTTCGCAGTAAAATGGGAATTTCGTTTTTGTACAGTACTGTGGCATTTCCTATAATTGAACTCTAGAGGCTCTTTAGTTTAATTAAAAAAAAAAAAACAGGGGCGGGAGAAGCCACTTTTCACCTGCACAGCTTCAGAACCCACCTACTTTGCGATTTAGCAGGCTGTGCAATTGGGAGTCAAGATGGCCTCTTGCCATAATGCAGTGCTGGGACCCAGTGTGAGAGATCCGGCAGGGGAGCCTTCCCCACAGCCTCTTCTTGGGAGTCTTCTAGTCTTTTCTCCCTCCACCACCATACCTGAGGCTTCCAGTGTTTACTAGCATATTCCATTTGTCCACTCTGCTCTTAGGAAATTATCTCATGAATTCACACTAACGTATAAATTATCCACGGGGTTTAATTTATTTATTCAACAAATGTGTTCAAGTACCATGCTTGCTGAGGCGTCAGAAATATAAAAACTATAATGACGTCTGTCTTATGGATTAGATTCTAAAGAAATAACCGTAATACACAGCTTTGGGTTCCATGTCAGAGCTGGAAGAGACTCTGAGACCCTATGGCCCAAACCTCTGATTTCATAGATAAGAAAGTTAGGGCTGAGAATGAGCCAACTGACGCGACTACATTTCCAATAAAGCTCCTTAGAAGCCCACAGCTTCATCTGATCGCTTCTCTGCGCAAATCATCCTCACGTGTTACGGTAAGTGAAGGGTTGCTCAAATACTTCCTCTGGTCGAGTCTCCTTCTGAGAGTTAGACCTGCATCCTCCTCATGTCAGCAAAGAAACAAGAAGGGAAACGACCTGTGCCTCCAGCCATTCTTTTCCTCTCCCAGGACATCCCGATGTTCCCACAGAGGCTGCTTCTTTCGCCTGTGTCCCGGGAAGGAGATCTCAGGAATGGGCATCCCAGCGATGAGGGAAGTCGCTGGAGTGAGCAATCGCCCTTGAACATTTAAAGGTGTTTGTCATCACAGCAGAACACACCTCGGCAAAGCACGTCCGTCCCAGCGTGGCTGATCAGCAGTTACTCATTATTGTCTGGACAGGCGAACTGACAAGAGGGCCTCATGGAGTTTCCTTTTTGCAATGTTGGGGTCAAACTCTGGGCCTTCTACAAACTAGACCAATAGCTTGTCGCGGAGCTATAGTGGTTCTAAGTTTTATATTAGTATCAAAAGGGGTTCAGGAGGGGGTCTCCCACCTCTCTGCTTGGCCACCAAAGGAGGGCCTGATTTCTGGAGTGACTGCCGTATCCACACACATCTTGAGGCGCTTTTATTTGACAGGATTTTAGCAGTGCCAGATGACTGAAGGGAATGATTCCCCAGAAAGCCTGGGAAGATTGGCTTTCTGTCTGCAGCCAGCCCAGGACGGCAGGAAATGGCTCTTGGCAGTGGTGCTCAGAGGCATTGCTCGGCCTAGAGTCTGTGTTGAGAGGGAAGCTCGATGCTGGAAGCTTTGCGTGTTATGTCCAAGGCTCTGGGCTCGGTCCCCAACACCAGTTTTCAAAAAGCAGTAAAAAGGGCTTGCAGTTCAGTTCTTATTACTTCTTCCAGGAACCTATGCCGTTTAATAAAGAACAAAACCTCTCAACACTTAGAAATTTATTGTTAAACATTCGATTATGTGTATTAGATTGGGACTGGAATCTTTTGTTTATTTATTTATTGTAGGGAAGAGAGAATTGCTCTAAATTGCCATGCAAGTACCTCCTGTGCTTTAATCGGTTACAGCCTGTTGTCGAGGCTTTGGCAATAATCACCTATTAAGATGACTTCTTAGCTTCCATTGTGTGCTCCCCACCCTCAGCACTGAGCTAGACAAGGGCAGGGAAAGTGTTTTACTGGGCAGTTATCTTAAAAACACAAATAAGCATGCAGCAAATAGCTATTGAAAAGTCAATCACTAACAGCATCAGAAGCCCTCTCCATTCCTCTCGTGTAGAAAATGTGCCTGTCTTACAAAGTGAAGGAGTTATTTTCCTGTGCTTCTTGCTTGTTTGTTTTTCGAGGTAGGGTCTCCCTCTAGCCCAGGCTGAGCTGGAATCCACTATGTAGTCTCAGGGTGGTCTGGAACTCACAGCGATCCTCACTCTCCCTCCCAAACACTGCCATTAAAGGCATGCATCACCACACCCAGCTGATTTTCCTGTTTAATAGGGAAAAGTCAGAATCAAACAAGTAAGAGGACCTTTCCTGACTAGCAAGAGAAATGTCTTCTTTTTAAATTTTATTTTATTTGGGTGTGTTGCATTGTGCATATGTGTGTAGGTGTTCATGTGTTATTGTGTATATGTGAGTATGTATGTGTAGGGGCATGTATGTGCTGTGGCACATATGTGGAGGTCAGAGGACAACTTTCCAGTGTTGGTCTTTGCTTGCCTTCTCTCTCTTTTGAGGCAGGGTCTCTTGTCATTCGCTGGTGCTTTCACCAGGCTAGTTTGCCCCTGAGCTTCCGACAGATTCTCCTGACCCCATCTTCCTTTTCGCCTACAGGTATGGCTGGGATTAAAAATGCCTGCCACAGTGTCTGGCTTTTTTGATAAATGAGTGTGTTGGGGTTCCAAATCCACTGGTAACAAAAATATTCTAAAAATTAAGAAAAGGGGAATAATCTTCTATGAATTGGATTTATAAACCATTGTTTATTTCAGCTACACACTTTACCTGGGTTTTATCTTCCTTGCCTAGCTTACTCTGGGGATTATGTAAACTTCTGTGTCACAGATTATGACCATCAGAAACCAAGGACAGTTGTCCATTGGGAAGGCAAGCTCTCCTGAGAGGCTCTCTCCACAGGAGAATTGTCAGCATCATGGCAATGTGGGAAACACACCTTTTAAGATATCGGGCAATATAGTTTTGTGAAGAGATAACTAATTTATCAGTGTATATGCAGATTATATATGTATATATGTATATTAGACATTGTGTATAAATAGGTGTCTCTTGTTCTGGTTAAGGAACCCCTGATGATATCATTGATTTATCCTGCTCTGCTGCTGTTACCCTGGGAAGATGAACTGCATTCAGCTTCTGTTTTTTGCTGTGCTGAATGATCATAATGTGTTCTGCTACTGGCATTGTGGTGCTTGACCCAGCACATGCTCCCTAAGTGTTCATTTCCTGCTCTTTTTCCATCATAAATAATGGCCGGCTGTGCTCTACAGTATGATGCTCACTATTGCTTTTGATTATTACTGTCTGGCAAATATAATGCATTTGCTGCTCCTTCCCAGTGCCAGGCCGGAGGCTCAGTGCTAACTGTCCAGAGGCTCAGTGCCCATCCTGCACTTTCTTTTGAATTTCAGCTCCAGCTCTCCTCCCACATACCACCCTCCTGATGAAATACACACCAAAGCATAGCCTATTGAGAGGTTGTGGCACATGGCCATCTTCGATAGAGCTGTCCACTCTGAATTTAAATTTGTCACCATTTTCCTTAGAGGAATGAGAGGGAAAACGAATTTAATTTAGTATAAAAAATAAACATTCCCGGGCACTGGAAATGTCTGTAGTGTTTTAAGAGCCGTTATCATTAATCAGCCAGGCATGTTTACCCAGCTCCAGGATTGCCTTTGCAATGGAACCACAGGCCCAGGCCCTGTAGCGAGCAGCGGCCACCAGCTTGAGGGACAAAGGAGCGTGTTCACAGCAACCGTGGCTTGCTTTGTCTGCTTGGCCATGGGACCTCCTTCAGGGTGTGCTTCCATGCTAAGAGGCCATGACACATTTGGGAGCATTGTGGAGTCCCATTTGAACCATTGCTACCTCAGGGGGTTCTCCCTGGTTATGGCCAATGCACTTTCTTGTGATTGGGCTTTTCTATTAGTTTATTCTGCTACAATTTTGAAAGATAGCATCTTCTGTATGAATTCCCTTTGTTCTACTGGTAAAATATCAATTATCCTCAGCCACTCCTTACCACATAAAGTGGATCGTGCATCTGCCCGAGAGGGAGAGTTATTAGGAGGCAGCATGGTCAGTAAGCAGCACTCCACACCCTAACTTGGAGGAGTGGGAGTTGGTGAAGCTCATGGGTCTGTAACTTGAGCAGGTGCACAAGACGGGCAAAAAGGAAGCCCCCAAAGAAATTGTAAAATCATAAAAACAAGCAGGTTCCATGAGTACAAATATTCATTCATTCATGGTTCATTCATGCAATAAACATTTGATTTCTATTTATTCGTGACTCGGTTCTAGACTAGTGATAAATCTCTGCATAAGGCAAAGTTCTTTCCTCCACATGTGATGTAGGCATCCTGGAGAGAGAGCCATAATTAACATACACATCTTTGACATAATACCAAATACTGATTCATTTCCCCTTGGAAACTAAAAACAAAGCAAGAAGATGAAGATGGAAGAACAGAATCCTACTTTATATGGAGAGGTCAGGGGAAGCCTCGTTACAAGATTATACTTGACAGAAGACCTGAATGAAGTGAGTGCAGGGTGAGGATTTCAAAGAAGAATTCTAAGCAGAAAGTAGAAGGAAGTATAACAGCCTTGGGGCACAAACGCCCAGGGTCAAAGGAGAGAAAAGCAGTTCACAGGGCAAGCATCTCAGAAGAGCTGTCAGAGTGTGTGAGCTGAAGTCACTGAGACATTCAGGAGACAGGTCAGGGGTCAGACCTTGGACGGTGCGGTAGGGAGTAGGAAGGTGATTCTGGGAATGATTGGAAGCCACTGGGGGCAGGATAGCACCACCATGATTCACGCTTATAAAGACTTATAGAGTCACAGGGTACAAGGACTTCAAGGAACAATGATTTGGAGGCCTTGTGCCAACCTAGGTAGGTGCTAGGCCTGGCCTGGCTCAGGTGAGTAGACGCAGGACACATGGAAGGAATTGTTGCATTACAGGAAAAACTGAGGGATTGGTGTTGGAGTGCAGGTGGGAATGGTGAGGAGAAAAGATAAAATGTTATGGGGTGGTGCTCCGCAGCCGACTTTGGAACCAGTCCACATTCATTCAAATCCTGTCTTTGCTCTTACTCTGGACATGCTGTTTAGCTTGTCTGTGCTCATGTCAAATGAAAATGGGAATGGGGTCTCTTTCAACTGGGTGTTGTGAAAATTAATATGTAAATTTATAAGCTGTGGTTTGGACAGGACTTGAGTTTCCCATCCAGGGCCTCCTTACTTTGGAAGCTTTGCCCCAGTGTGCTGATGTTGAAAGAGGCGGTGTGTCTTAGATGGGCCTGGGAGAGGTTGGCTAGGTCTGTAGGGTACTGACCTCAGAAATTATTAAGGGCATTTTCATAAGACGATGAGTTACTTCTTGTGAGGGTTAGCTATCAAGAGTGAGTCTCAGCCCTGTATGTGTGTGTGGATTCCTGCAGGACTCTTCATGCGGTCTTTCCATCTCATATGTACTCCTAACAGAATGGAATCTCCCCTGAGGCCTTCACCACAATAGAGCTGATGCCAACACCGTGAACTTGAGCCTCGAAAATTATGAGCTACATGAACCTCTATTCCTTCCTTCCTTCCTTCCTTCCTTTCTTCTTTCCTTCCTTCTTTCCTTTCTTTCCTTCCTGTCTTTTTCGCACATGTGTAGTGTAGTATGTGTGACACGTAGTGTGGAGTGTTTGTGGTGTTGCACATGTGCGTGCAGATGCACACACCCTGTGCACGTGTGTGCAGAGGCCAGAGCAGAATGTTGGATCTCATCCTGTCCCTCATCTAGTGTTTCCTTGAGACAGTTTCTCACCGAGCCTGGAGCTGCTATCAGTGAGCCATAGCAGTTCTCCGACCTCTGCTTCCCACATGACCTGCCCAAGAGGAATGATGTGGATTCCTCATCAGATCACGTTGACAGCAGAACTAAGCCGTCCCAATAAGCACAGGAATCCTGAGAAGCAAGGCTCGGACCTTATTTTGGTGTGAAATTGCTGGCGGGATACGACGTGGGAGGACCGTGTCTGTGGAAGACGGGAGGCAGCAGTCACAGAGGCTGACAGGGCTATGATCTGGGAGAGCACAAAGCAGGAGCAGCTTAGTCGGAGCAACTGTGGTGATGACTGAGGGTCAGACATCACAAAAGAAGGCGCCTGAAACGAAGACCACATGGAAGAAAGAAGAGTGCTCAGATGAGATCCCCGGATTTGGCAGGTGAAACCCTTACCAGACACCCGTTTTAACGGAGTGATGGAGGTGGAAGTTCTGTTGCCAGAACACGTTCAAGAGAGACGGGAAGCCTGAGGCTGTGGCTCAAAGTTAGACTACTCGACCAAGGGCTCAGGCCCCATATTTCATCCCCAGCACCAATCAGTAAATAAAACAAGAAGGGAGAACGTAGGGCAAAACGAAGAAAGAGGAATTAAGGAGTCAGGACTAGTTCAAGGAGCTGGGATTTTAGGTGGCTGGATGGGATGGAACGCGTCATAAATATCAGTGCCCAAAAGTTTGAAGTTAGAAGATTGAAGTGTTTTCTCAACTTGAATATTTCTCTTGTAAAGAACATGTCTGCTTGAAAAATTGAATATATTTTAACCATTTTCAATGTATGTCTCTAAGTCTGTAGATAGACTATACATTTTATAGAATGTATAATTCATAATTAAAAGGTTAAAACTGCTGTAACCCAGGATTTGGGAGGTGGAGGCATAAGGACCAGGAGTTCAAGGTCATGCTTGGATACATAGCAAGCTTTAGGCCAGCCTAGGATATATGAGATTATGTCCCATAAAACAGGTTTTTTTTCTATACTTACAAGAAATCAAACATACTTTATCTTGAGTAGTGATATATAAATAACTTAGATTTTAAGCATTATACTAATGATAATTTTTAAAAGTAATATAAATAATTTAATGATTATTCAAGTATTATACTAGAAATTTATCAAAAAGTGTGTTATCCCTTTGCTGTATTTCTAGCAGATTAATAAAGGGGCCATCCCGTTACATTCTAAAATGATTGGCGATACAGGGGTGCTGGTTTTTATTTGACTATTACTATATTTTCATAGTGGGCCTACCATTTGCCACTGATTGTTCAACATAGTTTTCTTCTCTCAGGGCAATACGGGGATGGAGTCTGGTGTTCTGAATACAAGTCTAACAGGGGAAAATGACCTCTCAACCCTAGTACAACCTAGGCCCTCTTGAGCATCACAAACATCTCTGCTGAAAGAATAAAATTGACTTGAAAACTCAAAATCAAGAGTGGAGGCATACACCTATAATCTGAGCACTCAATAGGCGGGGGCAGGAGGATTAGAAATTTAAAGTCATCCTCAGCTATATTAAAGTCTATGAAAGAGGGCTGGAGAGATAGCTCAGGGGTTAAGGCACTTGCCTCCAGTGCCTAAGGCCCTGGGTTCAATTCCCCGGACCCACATAAGCCAGAGCCACAAGGTGGTAGCCCTGGTGCTCTCTCTTTCTCTCTCTGTCTCTCTCTCTCTCTCTGTATCTCTCTGCTTGAAAATGAATAAATAAAATATTTTTTAAAAGTCTATGAAAGAGAGAAAGGAGAGAGGAAAAAAAGAAAAAAAGAAAAAAATGAAAATGAGAAAAGAAAATGAGAGAAAAATAACAAACAAACAAACAAAAAACCCCAGAATTCAGGCCTGGGGAGATAGCTCAGTTGGTACTGTGCTTGCTTTGCAGGTATGAGGACCTGAGTTTGATTCCTAGAACTCATGCAAAACACCCGAAGACAGTGACTTATTCCTATAATTTTAGTGTTGGGAAGGTGGACATAGACAGATACCTGGGACTCTCTGAACAAGCCTACATGGTTAACTCCAGGACAGCAAGTGACTTTATCTCAAAAAAGGATGAATATATTCTTGAGGAATGACACGCAAGTTTGTCCTCTGGCCGACACATGCATTCACACACGTGTACATGTACATGTACATAAATACTAGCCCAACACATGTACACCCCTAAATGCACACATACACACATGTAAAAACATCAACCAATGACATAGCACCAGATGTGCAAGTCCCAGCACAAAAACACATGAAACATGAAAAACCAAGGCAGCATACTTCCTTCAAAACTACCGACCTCAGAGTTATGGGACCCTAACGAGAACGTTAAACAGAATTCAAGACAAAGACTTCAGACGCGTGATTACAAATTATGTCCAAAGAAGGACTCCAAGTCAATCTATCACAGAGATACTTGTATGGCAGTTTTTATTGCAACACTATTCACAATAGCTAAATTATAGAACCAAGGTTGGTGCCCAGTGACAGAAAAATGGACAAGGCAAATGTGGTATAGATAGATAGATAGATAGATAGATAGATAGATAGATAGATAGATAGATAGATAGATAGATAGATATAGATAGATAGATAGATAGATAGATATCTATATATATATATATATAGATATATTTAGACAGTGGGTTGTTTTCAGCTATAAGAAGAAGAATCGTGCTGTTTTTAGGAAAATGGGTGATAGTTATATTAAGTGAATAAGGCAATTTCATACAACTATTGTATGTTATCTCTCATTTGTAGTTTCTAGATTTTACATAGATACCTAAATTATTAAAGTAGAAGAAAAACTATTGTGGGAGACAAAGGGACTAATCAAAAGGAGGGACATGAAGTGGCAAATGGCCAACTTTATTTATCTGAAACTGAGATAGAAAGAGAACTAGGTCTCTAACTTCAGTCCAAAAAAGATCTTCCAGATCATCTAGTGTTGTAGTCAGCCTCGTGTTGTGGCACAAAGTACCAGACCAAAAACAGCTTGTAGGAAGAAAGGGCTTATTTTGGCTTTCAGGCTTGAGGGGAAACTTCATGATGGAAGGAGAACCTGCAGCATCAGCAGAGGCTGGATATCACTCCCCGGCCATCATCAGGTGGACAACAGCAGAAGAGGGTGCTAAGCACTGGCAAGGGGAAGCTGGCTACATCATCCCTAGCCTGCCCCCAACAACACACTTCCAACAAGATTCCAGTTCCCAAATTGCCATCATCTGGGGATCAAGCATTCAGAGTGCATAAGTTTATGGGGGACACCTAAATCAAACCACCACATCTAGTTCAGATGGTATAGACTAACTTTCCACATACTAAAACCATTCTGTAGATGTGAGTGTTTAATTGGAAAAACTCAGTGTTCTTATAATTCAACTTATCAAGATTAAAATATAAGAAAATTAAAAGAAGTTAAGTGTGGTGGCACACACTTTTGGCCCTGCTATTCTGAAGGCCAAGGAGCAGGATTGCTTGAGTGTAGGAGCTTGTGGCTAGTTTTTGTACCATGACCAAAAGGCACCCCTATTTCAAAAAATAAGAAAAAAAGAAAACAAATAGAAAGGAAGGAATGGAAGGAGAAAGAAAGATACAAAGAAAGAAGCAAAGAGAGGAAAAGGTATTTCTTGGTAGGTAATAGCAACAGACCCATTATTTGGGGCTTTCGAGTTAGCAGTAAATTGTATTGTCTGGCCTTTGTGTGTGTGGCTGGAGGGGGTGGAGAAATGCTCTCAAACTATGTGGCTCATGCTGGTCTTGAACTCAGGGTTATCCTGTCTTAGACTTCAAGTGTTGATATTGCGGTACGCGTCACCAGGCCCAGTTTAAGTTTGTCCCTTCCTTTTTGCTCAACCCTGGGCAGTTCTGTGGAAGCTTGAAACGCTCCACTGCTCTGGAGCTTCAAGGGGCTGCCCTGGAAAAGAAGCTTCCAAAATAAGGTTCTTGGGAGGGACTTGTTGAAAAAAATTTTAAGCAAATTTTGCTTCATAACAAGTATTGCTTACATGTTGCTACCTATCTCCTAAATATCAATAAAAAAGCTAAAGTTGAAATTTTCTTCCTGATTATTTCTCTCATAAAATCATGAGGATAAAAGAAATTAAATATTTTTAACTTTTACAGAGTTATAAGTTCCTGAAATCTGTAGAAGTTTTAAAAAATGGAATCAAAATTCAAAACAAGGGCTGGGGATATTGCCCGGTGGGAAAAGTGTTTGCCAAGCCACGTGAGGACCTGAGTTTGGATCCCCAGTTCCTACGTCAAATGCTGGGTGCAGTGGTGCTTGCCTGTAAACCCAAGTCTGAGGTAGCAGAGACAAGAACCCTGGGGCCCACAGCCAGCGCTAGGCTCAGTGAGAAACCCTGTCTTAATGAATAAGGTGAAGAGCAATATAGGAAGACACTGACATCAAATTCTGGTCTCCACACACATGTGCACACATGTGTACACCCCCACCCACCACCACTTGAATACACATACATGTACGTACACCGTACACACACAAAAAATTCGAAATGACATATTCTGAAATAAACCCCTCCGTTATATTCTGTAATTACCCAGCCATAATGGGAAATAAATATATAGTCTCTGTTGTTTCTCTGTGGACATGAAGCCAAGGAGGTCGCCTTCCCTTTTCACCAGTCTGTTTTCTGATTTTAAACATTCAGTAAGCTCCCAGCCAAGGAACATGTTTTTCTTCCTTTTGATGACTTTCTGTGGTCCCTTATGATCATTCATAGAATGCACTGTGGTTTTGTTTACCTCTGCCTGTAGCTTCCAGACCTTTGTGGTTTCCTCTACAGCTGTGGATATTTCTCATGTGAAACCACAGGTCACTTCAGAACCACAGAACTGATCCTGACAATTAGAATTTTACCAGTGTCTGCTGGGATTTTCAGAACCACAGTGGGCTCTATACTTTGTCCACATCCTTAAATCGCTCCCATCTGATGCCAAAGATAGTCTTGATTTCTTTGTAGGATCTTAGATAAGTCTAACTTGGTATCGTCTCGTCTCATAAGTATATTCTGCAAAGGTGCTCTCTGGAAAGAAAGATCACTAGAATGAGAATTTGGCCATTCTTGTGAGTACTTATGCACTGCTCTTGTCTAGGGTGGCATCCCCTTGCCTGTAGGAATACTTTGGGACGCTCAGTGCCCGAGACCATGGGTAGAGTTGACCCGAGAGAGATACACTATGCTTTTCATGCAATACACTTAGGGTGACGTTGAATGTATGGCTTAATTGTGGCAAGAGAGTGGCCACAACAGCAATAGCATATAGCAGAATTTAGCAACCTCAGCTTTTTCGTTTTTCCCTTCTTAAAGTAATAGTTTTCATTTTTTCACTTAAAGAAAACACCTTACAGTTTCTCTTTTGCATCTCTGTTGTGTTTCTTTGTTTGTTTTGTAACCTAGGGGTCATCTTTGTGGTGTGTGTGTGTGTGTGTGTGTGCGTGCGTGTGTGTGTGTGTGTGCATGGGTGGGTGGGTGCCGTGGCATGCGCACGTGGAGGTCAGTGGACAACATGGAGGAGCTTGCGCTCTTCTTCCACCTTTGAGACAAGATCTCTTGCTGCTGTGAACGAAAGCTTGTCCAGCTGGCTCGTGAACTTCAGATTCTCCTGTCGCCCCCTCCCTTGTTGTAGGTTTGTTGGGATTACAGATGCACCACTTTGCTTCTGGAGTTCCATGGGTGCCGGGAGGGTCAAACTCAGATCAGCAGGGTTTTCAAGCACCTTTAACCCCGAGCAACCTCATTTTGTTTTGTGTGTGTGTGTGCACGCATGAGTACGTGTGTGTGTGCATGTGTTTTGAACTAAGGCCTTGATATGCAGCCTCGGGCTTACCCTGAGCTGTGACCCTTCTGCATCTGCTTCTTGGGATTCTAAGCATGTGCCATCACGCCCATCTCCTTGGATCCAGGGAGTTGAAGTATTGCTGTATCAAAGTACATCTAATAACAGATAAAGTCACCAAGTAGCTGATGGGTGGGGGCATGTAGAGTGTGGTTTCTCTGGACAAAGAGATGATTTCTGCTCAGGCTGATGGGAAAGGAGGGTGCAAGAGTTCGTCGTTTCACTCAGGACTTAGCAATGCTCATTTCCAGAACTTCCCATTTAATACTTTTTGAACTGAGATTAGCCGTAGGTAACTGAATCTCGTGAAAGTGAGACTTGGTAAGAGGAGACTCAACCTTGCCGAACCCTTCCTTGGTGTCTGTCGAGAAGAGTGGCTTTAAACTTCAGTTTCCATCAGACTCTGCTGGAGGGCCCGATGAGACACGGGCTGTTGAGAGTTTCGGACTCCTTAAGTCTGGAGAGTGGGGACAAAATTTGTGTTTCTAACAAGTTTGGAGGTGAGGCTGATATTCTTGGCTTGAGAACCAAGTTTTGAGACTCACAGGTTCAGAATATTTTGAATTCCACCAGAAAATAAAACATGACAACGTTGGATGGTAGGCAGAGTTGAATTTAGACGAAAGAGCCCTGTGTTGGCTCACATTTTGGCGACTCTACACATGGAATGAGAGAGAGTCCTAGTTAGAGGCAGCACTGAGCCTTGAGCCAAGTAAAACATGGAAGGCTGTCCCCTTAATGGGACCTCTGGTGTGAAGAAGGGATGCCAAGGAGACAGTCCTTTTTTTTGTTTAGAACTGAATTAACAGTCACTTTCCATGTGTCCCTTATGCAAAGAATACCATAACAGCATTTAAAGTGTAAATTGCTAAGCATGGTACTTAATGAAGAAACTTTTGGCCTCAATGATTTGTCTTCTGTGCCGGTTCCCTCTCTCCATTCCTTTGGTGGACAGGCTTGATCCTGGTCGTGAAAGAGACAGAGGGCAACAGCCACAGTTACCGCAGCAGCTGCCCGCTCAGCTTATATAGCTTCCCCTCCGGCCATGCCTATTCTGGCCACTTCCTTGCTCTCAGGTCAACCACCACACCCATGCCTTCCTCGGGCTCTAAAAAATTAGAGTTCATTCAGGACTAGGAACACTATATTCGATGTTGCTCAAATGTAAAATAAATGAAGCACAGAATTCCCACACAATTTTAAATGCACAAGGGTCCTTAAAGAATAGGGGTGGGGCTTCAATGATGTCCCAAAGCCTCACTTTTTCTCCCAGAGGAAAAGAGGAAACTAATCGCTCGAAAGTATCTTCTAAAGAAGGGCTCTTTACTTTCCTACATTTGTACCTCAAGCCTCCGCACTGGAGGTTCCACGATCTCCTCCAGCTGTGACACCAGCAAGCGTTTAAACATGAGCTCATGGGAGACGTTGCACATTCAAACCAGAACGCCTAGAAAGCTCACTCGTCACTGGAGACAGTCATCATACCTTGGCGATAACCAAGGGCAGACATGGGCTCAATGTGCCAGTGAGTGCTGCAGTTTGAATGATGGATGCACCCCACGAGTCTCTCCAGAGATGGTCACACAGCATAACCCTGAGGGGGAAGTTGAATGAAGTCTAGTTATACAAGGGAACCACAATGGAGCGCACATTTGATGGTATAAAGAAGCAATGTATTAAGATAATCATATGCAATGCTCTGAAATTTATTTGCTGTTATAAATATCTTCAACGATGGTATATAAGGAAGTTGAAAAAATATATTTTAACATAATACTTCCAAGTAGACTACATTTTTTGCATCAGAAATACCCAAGAATCGAAATACAGATGCTTCTAAGGCTAAGAGGAAGTAACTGCAACTTGGAGTTGAAGAAGGTACTGACCTTAGCAATGTGATCATTGCTCTCATTTTTGCTTTAAGCTATTTTTTAGATCGAGTACTTGTAACTTTATTGGGCTAACATTCTAATTGAAATACCTGCTTTAATAATCATTTAAACTATTTGTTCTAGACTAATCAGAATTATCTCCATTTCTGAAGACGTTCTTTGCTTTTCAGAAATGAGGTCACTAATGAATTGCTTCAAGGTGTACTTGTCTTCCCAAATGGTCTGGTGGTTCTGGCCTCTCTTCTGTTCTCCTTTATTCTTATCTTGTGTCCCCAACTCTCCTCTTCTCCCAATGAGACCCCCAGTGTGCAAATGCTTGTATCAGTTAGCTGTCTGGACTCTCCTGTCTTATAAACATCATGCTTTTCTCTTTAGCTCATGACCAAATTCCTTGTCAAAATGCTTTATGGAAGTACCGGGAATACAAATGTCACATAAATTGGAACGGGTTGTGAAAACAGGCAAGATTTCCCCAAGATAGGCAAATCTTTTAATGACCTCCTTGGGAACAGGAGCCAAGGACACATTCATATTTTATGGCCCCATGGGTCAGGGTGATGAATGAAATGCAGCTATTTCATGTTTGAAAATTAAATGTATTTCAAAAATATCTAACTGTCCAACTGTGCAAAGATACATTTTACTATATTCATGACTATTAATTTTCATTTTTCTCTTCCCAGCTTTTCACCACAGATTCTATGTGATACATTCCATGTGGTAGAATGAAACAAAGTCTCATTTAGGCTTTCAAAACAGCTCAGTTAATGCATTCAAACTATTGTCATTTTCCTTGTCAAAGATGGCATTGTTGGAGCAAGCCTGTATAAACTTTCTTTCCTGCTGAGAAGACCACGTGGAGAAAGGCTTATTTTGTTTTTCTTTATGAGAATAAAATTGCAATCTTTCAACAGAACATGTTGATTATGCCATCTGGCACATCATTTCTGTGCTTAAATTAAGCTGAGAAATCAATTCAGTGTTGAAAGATATTATCCGTTTAACTTTTTTTCATTTGCCAGCAATTTGAGAAAGTGGGGTAAAAATAAGTTGTTTTCATTTCTAAGGACGTGAATTATATATGTTTTGAATATTTTCTTGAACATACTTAGGGAAAAATTATAATTTATAAGTAGATACGGATGGCCACTGGGATTTCTCGGCCTTCAATTATGCCCACACTATGCTGTATTGTCGGAAGCTATGCCCGAAGGCTAGGGACTGGCGCTTGGAGAGCGTCACCTGCTAGTGACAAAATGCGTGTGAGGGCCTGTCCTAAGCAGTTAGCTATGTTGTATTCAGATTTTTCTTCAGTGCTGAGAACGGACCCACAGGCCAAATGATCTGCCATCGAGCTGCAGTCCAACTCGCAGAATCTTTTTTGGTAAGTAGTTTATGGACTGAGATCGTTGGCAGCAATAAAGGCACAAATAAATGACCTTAACACACACAATTCAGACTCACCTAAGGCTACCTGGAAAAGTCAAATCACTCAGACGAATAGCATAAATGTGAGCGTTTTTGACCTGCACAAAGCGGGATTGGACCAAGCTCCTTTTAATATTTTATTTATTTATTTTTCAAGCAGAGAGAGAGAGAGAGAGAGAGAGAGAGAGAGAGAGAGAGAGAGAGAACACCAGGGCCACCACCTTGTGGGTCTGGCATATGTGGGTCCTGGGGAATCGAACCCAGGGCCTTAGGCACTGGAGGCAAGTGCCTTAACCACTGAGCCATGTCTCCAGCCCTCCCAAGCTCCTTGTAATGTGACGCTATCCTTCTCTCCTTCCCCACATTTGGACCCATGCAGTGGCCAGTCACCTAGGAACCTCCCAGTGGAAAGTGTGAGCCAGGAAGAGCTCGTGACCAGCCCACAGCTGCTAAGACACAGTGGCTTGATTCATGAAGGCTGGTCCGGGAAACTCAAACAGATGCGCAAAAAAAGAAGAAAAAGAAAAAATGGTCAGAAAAAGAGCTTTGAAGTGAACACTCATGGTAGAAAATGAGGAAAAGATGAAAGCAAGTTAGAATTTCTGCTTTCATTTCTTGAATCACTTTTAACAGGTCACCTGAACGGTTAAAATTGAAGTTATTCTGTTTAAATAGTGTTTTTTAAAGCGTAAATGAATGGGAAATTCACATTTTGGGGTGAAGGATTTCATCTAGAATTCAACCATCTGGAGTTTCACAAAAAACCCATCTGTCTCTGTCTTTGATGCCCACCTGCCTATTGATGTCACGACACACCTGTGGATCTCGTGGGCACCTGGGGGAAAAGAAAACCTAGGTGCTTTCATTCCAAAGGAAGTTTATAAAGTCTGCGCAAGAATTGCTGTCGGAGTTTTGAAAAGTCCAGGATCGAACTGTAACTGAGCAGCAGATTCATAATATATATGGAAGAAAAAGTACCATAATTTATGCTATGGGGAATTTTCCTAATGAAAATATTTTTCATAGCACTTAAAAGCTTTCAAAACCCATATGAGTTATATGCTGTGCTTCTCATTAACCTGCTAGATGCTGATAGACACAGGACACCATTGCAGGACCTGAAGTTGGAGTCCTGTGTCCGTGGAATTCTACCGTGGAATGCCTGACCCAATGCTTAGGAAATGCTCCCTCGCTGTGGCACCAATGCAGAAATACTGGTCAGCTGGGAGTACTTATTAAGTGAGGACAGGATATCCTGGAGTTTCCTCACATGCAACACAGGACTTAGGGGCGGGTGACAAGAAGGGTGGGTTCCATTATCCGAGCTCTGTCCAGCTAGTAACACTAGGATATGCCTCCAGCCATCCCTCAGTGCTTCAGGGGACTCTGGTTGCATCTGTTCACACCTCAGCCTAAGGGAGGGAGGGAGGGAGGGAGGGAGGGAGGGAGAGAGAGAGAGAGAGAGAGCCAGAAATGCATGTACATTGGCACGCATGATCTGTTTTTTCTTGAAAATTGCTCTTTATTGCATATATTCATGGTACATGGTGCTGGGTCACATGAGAACACTTTCATACAAGTACACGCAGGTTCAGCACATGACCCTCACGTTCTCCCTTCCTTCCCTCCCAGGATTTCCTTCTTCTCCCTCCACTTGCATGTCCTATATGCATGTTATTTTATGTATCTATGTAAAATCTAGGAACTGAAATGAGATAAAACACGATGTTTGTCTTCTGAGACTGATTTAATTCACTTATTCTCTTTCATTATGATAGAAAACTCCATTGTATATCCATATATGCTATTGTCTTTATCCATGCCTCTGTTGTTTGACACCTGGGTTTGTGCCATAAGTTAGCTATTGTGGATAATGCTTCAATAAGCAGTGATGTGCGATGTCTCTCCGGTGTTGTCTTGGAGTCTTTTGGGTAAATAGCCAGGAGCACGATTTCAAAGTGTGACCCGCTCTCCATCTGGAAAAGAAAAGTGTCCAGACCATTTCTGTCGTGGCCTCTTGGGCTTCCGATCCTCCCAGCAGAGAGCCAGCAGGCCCTGTCAATGGAAAGAAGAAAGCTAAAGTGCAGTGTCACAGGAGCAGAGCTGGAAGGGCTCATCTCTTCACACAGATGCCCGATCAGCTCCTGCCCTGACTGCTCAAAGTCCGTGCTGCCACCAGGGGCTGCTCCACTTTTTCCATTTGTTCAACAGAAACGTCTGGTGAATTCTGGAGGTGAGAACTTAATTGAAGAACATGAATCAGGAGACCGTGGCGTCCAAACTCGGGCCCCTGCTCATCACCATATCCCATGGTTCTTGCAAAGCCTCTGGGCTCCTCCGGCTTGGTTGACAACAGCAACGCTGGAAGCAAGAAACAAAAGGGTGGAAATTGATTGCCCACATTTTCAAGACACGAGCTAAGGAATTTCTAATAAAACTCTGACTCTCCCAGAGTGAACTTCCTACCTTTGCAATATGAAATGTACATTTTTATATACAGTTTCCATGGCCGTTTACAGGTGTTAAATTGGGAACAGGAGTAGACTACAGACAGGGGGACTAACGTAACACTCTGGAGTTCAAACAAAGTGTGTTTCCATATATTGGGTGTCTGCAGAACCTCATGCAAATCAAGCTTTACTGTGCTCCACTGTGTATTTTGGCTTGTTCATAAAACGGTCTGACTATGCTATTTCTGAGTTCTAGCTGTAAAATTCTTCATAAATCGAGCCCTTATTATATTTTCTTTAATATGTGAAATGATTCACTTAGTACAAAAATCCAGGAGAAAAAAATACTTCAGGCAGAGAAACTAAACTCTTTAGCAGTCCCCAAAGCACTCCCGATGTCTTCTTGTCACAGAAGCTTAGGAGGTCACATTAGAAGAGGCTGGTCTGCACTGTCCCTGGCTAATTCCCTCAAGTTTACACCATCATGAATCCTAGGTAAGCCTTCCCCTGGCTCTGCAGACCTTTGTAAGAATACTCCCCCTTGGGCCAAAGGAAGATAATTTCAGGTACCTTAGCAGCCCATTTGCATGGCTTGGCTCCTCTAACCTCTACCTCTTCATCTCGCTGAAGGACCGGTAAGCAGAGGCCCCTTTGCTTGAGAGGCTGGAGACAGTGAAATAGGAAGAGTGGGCGGTCATTTTCAGATAGTTGATGTATCAGTTCCCAGTCAGGAAAGCAGCACTTGGTGTTACTGCCTGAAAGGCTGGACATGCAGAGATGTTCTCAGCTAGAGTGGAGAGCATGGGGTGCACAGGCCTTTTCCAGGAGTTTGCACAAGAATGGTGTGTGGGCGGGTGTGCCCTTGTTTTTACAGGCCAGTCACATCCGCCAGACCCCCATCCATCTCAGTCCATCACCTCCTGCGAGCTTACGAGTACTTAAGCCTTTTCTATGGATTGACTTGTGGACAAGAGAGCAAATTGGATTTAGAATCCCCGAACTCGCGTCTTTCCCACATTCCAAGAGGATTTCTTCCCTGGGTGCGGCAGGTGGCGGGTGGGGGACACCCAAAGAGGGACAGGAAAGCAAGCCCAGTGTTTTCATTCAAACATAAGCCTTAATATCCTTTCTGGGTGACTCCTAAAAGGACAGTTGTTTTTAGAAGAAAAATATCATTTAAGACAGATCATATCACCAAAGGAACCTTTCAAAAAATCATTTGGCCTCCTGGTGAGACCACACTCAGAACATAAACCACAATTTTCCCCTTTCTTTAAAATCTGTGAGGTGTTTTGAAATGGTTAAGAATAATAAACCAGATAAGAGAATCCAGGCAGCATGGTTATGCCATCTCCTCTCCATAGGGTGTCAGGCAATTTGCAGGATGACAGGTTTTAGAGGCTGTATTCTAAGAAGCAGAATATTGTAGACCTTTCCCAACATGTGCTTCCATTTACCTTCAGACAGAAGCCAGGCACCTGGGCCCGTGTCACGCTACTGAGTGCAGACCTTTCAGGGGAGTCTGTTGTTTCACCTGCGAGAGCACATGGGAAAACAGCTTTTTGGAACCTTAAATCTGGAGCACTGACTTTGTCGGGAAGCGGTACTACATTTGCAACACTATTAAGTCTGCTTATTAGATGTCCTCCCCCAAGAAAAACATTGAGTATTCTTAAGGGTATTCATAGTTGTGACTAAAAATGAACAAACAGCTAGGGGTGTAGAGCTCAGTGGTAGAGTGCTTAACCAGCATGGATGCAGTTCTGGGTTCCATGCTCAGCACAAAACAAATAAAACAACTTTTAAATGACTAAATACATTTATACAATACTGGCTGTGGTTACTGTGTGAAGACAGAATAGAAACTGGTGGCTACAACTAATTTCATTGTTTACAGACCTACCGTGGTGATTATTTGCCAGGCACTCTGTTGGGTCCTACACCTACCTCACCAGACCCTTAGGAGAAAGCTAACAAGTTGCATCCTCATGATTTGGGCAAAGGAAAAGATGAGGCAATCTGCAAAAGACTAGCCAGTCAGTGTAGTTAGTGAGCTGAGTTTAACCCCAAGAAACTAGCCCCCAAAATCTGAATTTGAACCACCGAGCTTGCGTCTGGCAAAAAGTGGCCTCTGCCTCACTCTGCAAAATGTCTTTTTTTCATTAAAATGTTAGAATTGTATGTAATTGTTGATGTCTTGAGATACATATACATTGTGTAATGGTCAGATAAGAGTTTATCAATCTTTAACTTTATGCATCTGTCATTTCTTTATAGTGAGACTATTCCAACATCTTCCAGTTATTTCAAAATGTATTGATGTCAAATATATCACCTTTTTGTGCTATAGAACACCAGAACTTATTCCTCCTTACAATTTCTATCCAATGACTAACCGGTATTCATCCCATTCTTCCTCCCCCAGATCCCCAAGCCTCTGCTAACCACTACTACTCTAATTTTATGAGGTCTGTTTCGTTCCTTATCTGAGTGAGATCGTGAAGTTTCTATCTTTCTGTGACTGGCTCAATCCAGTGAGCATAATGCCTTTAAGTTCAGGTACGCAGTGACAAATGGCAGGATTTTATTCTTTTCATAGCTGAATAGAATTATACCATGCAAATGTATATTTCCTTTAGTGACACAGACAGAACAAGAAGAAACTTTACATATTTTCTTATTTGTTGTATTTCATTTTGATCTGTTTTCGAGAAACAATAAAACCAGCCAACCCTCCACTTCATCTGACTTTGCAAATGTCGCCACCTGCCTTAACTGCTTTCGAACCTTCTCAGTGATTTCCAGAATTGCTGCTCGAAAGTCAGTTCTTCAACAGAGGCCTGAGTGGCAATGCTGAGTGGAAAGCAGTCCTTGCCACTCGCCGGCTAAAACTTCTCCAATGGTTTCTATTGACACAGAAAAGGAAATCCAACTCCTTCCCACCTGGTCCCTCAGGACTCTGAAGTCTCCCTGACCCTCACCTCTTCCCAGACACACTAGTCTTTCATGGGTTGCTTGAGAGTGGCAGACCCGTTTTCAGAGACCCACCCACCCACCTAAGCTACCTTATGAGACCTGGACTTGTGTTAGGTCACCCCAGAATCCCATGTCCTGTCGGCCCCTTCCACCACTGGCTCTCTTCCTTGGTCCTTGGCCTCCTTTGGTTTTCCTTAGAGTACTGAGCTAAAATATATTTGTAGAATGCCATGTATTTACTTGTTGGCTCATATTCTCTTTTAAATAAGCCTCTGTGAGATGACTTTGTCTTATTCACATCTTCCCAAAATGAGTCACCAAGTTCATGCTCAATAAATGCATATTAAATTATTGAATGACTCACACTAATGATAGCAATTTGACTTGCTTAGAATCTGGATAAATGCAGGGTTGTAAAGAAAATATTGAGGGGCTGTAAAGACCCTTTCATTATGAAATAGTGAGAGTATAGATGATGAGGTGAAATTAATGGAAAACACAGATGCAGGGATGGGGAGATGGCTCAGCCCTTGAAGGCAATTGCTTGTAAAGTCGGCCAGCTAAGGTTTGATTCCCCACACTCAGATAAAGCTGCCTGCACAAAGTGGCTCATGCATCTGGAGTTGGTTGCCAGCGACAAGAGGCTCTGGTGCACTCTCTTGCAGGCGCTCACAAATAAATAAGTGAAAATATTTTTAAAAGTCAACAAAGAAGAGGGAGAGAATGTCTCATGTTTGGACACCATGGTGTACACCATGTCCCTTTTCTAAGTGTAGCTGAAAGTAAAGTGATGGTATCCTCTGGACACCTCACATAATGAGCAAGACTCAAGAATAAAATGAGCCCTGACCATTAGACACTTGGGATTAGGCTTGTACCTACCCTTTACTGCATCACTAAATAAGCCAACAAGCATATGCTCTCTTCTTAGCTTCCCAGGACCGATGGACCATCAGAAATGGAACTGCAGATCAACAGGAAACTTTTCTGCCTCTGACTTGGCAGTTAGGAGAAGAAACAGGACATGAAGAGGCCTTGCAAGCGATGGATGCGTTGCTTACAACGCTGGCGTTCTTCTTCAGGAGCTGGTTTTGAACACTGCTAGGGCACTTTGGTCAAGAATCACTCGAAATAAGAATCGTCCATCAGGCATATGTGATGGAGAATCCTTTGCAGGGAGAGCAGCCGCTGCTCAGGCGTCCCCATGCCGACAACTCCAGCAAATGAATGCCTGACTCTTTCAAACTAAGGCCACACGTGTTTTCCTCACTCACTTGACTTTACTTAAAGCAGGCAAACCAAGGTTTGGTCAATTGTTCATTCATTCAAGTGTGTTTAGGGCTGATGGCCAGATGCCAGGAGCTTGTCTGGAACTGGGCATGAGTACAGGGTGCACAAAAGGATACAAATTCCTGCACCAACAAGGCTTACATTCTGGTAGGGTGAAACTATTATTTTTTTCCTTTTTAGAAGAATACTGATGCCACATGTAACAAACACTATGGAGAAATACAGAAGGAGCGGGGGATAGGGAGGGCTGGTAGAAAGAGTCAAGGCTTAGCAGGCAAGCAGGGGAAAGGCACACGTCAGGTGGGGGAAATCGAGTTGCGGGGTTCTGTCAGGTGGGCCCTCTGGCTCTAGGCAGAAAGAACAGCAGGTGCACAGACTCTAAGACAGAAATACACGTGATGCGTTTGGGGAGAATAGAGAAGAGGCTAATATGGAAGAGGGCTTTTAAAAATAATGCAACCAAGAAGTGTTTTGTTTGTTTGTGTGCGGACTGTTGCTGCTTTGAGGGCTGGGAAAGGGAGCCTGGCCTTGTACATGCTAGGCAAACGCTCTACCGCCCAACTCCCAACTGCACCCTGAACCCCAAAGGTACTTCTCCTGGCTCTGGAATGGTAGGTCTACAGGCTACAGACCACGTTTTAAATGAATTTATTTTGATTGCTCCACATACTCAAAAGATAAAATGTTAAATTTTGTATTTCAATGACTAGTATGTTTTATAACTAGGACATGGATTGTCAGAAATAATTCTTCATCAATAAAGCACTATTTGGGGGCCATATAAACTGAAACCAATTCTTTAAATATATACAAGGATTTTTACATCGGAACGACTATTGATCTCTTCATGGTTGTGATTAAGGAAGCTGAACATATGCTTTGGTTACAGGCAGTTGCTCAAAGCATGCATTTCCTATTTTGGAATTGTTTTTGAAGACTGAAAAGGTTTTTAAAAATTGGAGCATTCTTTGCGTTGGACATTTGAGTGTTGAAAACTTTTGTGTAATTTACAGCTGGTCCTGATGACCACAGAGGGTTGGGAACTGACACTGGAACAGAGCAACAGAGCAGTTTTATCTCATCAAACCGTTACTCAACATTTCATCTGGTTTTTCCTAATGAAGGTGAGAGAGGAGGAGGGTGATTATGAACTGACATTAATGTACGTCCTCTGCAATGACATTAGGTATTCAGATGTGTTTAGCTTATTATCTATGCTTTTATGTGCAATGCAAAATATTTTCTCAGTTGAACTTGCTCTTGATATTTCAACATGGGTTTGACTTTATCAGTTATTTCATATTAAACTAAAAGAATTCTATGGAAAGAACGCATGTATAATATAGAGAACAAAAATACAATGAATCCTTGTGTGCCCACAGTCCAAATTAATGGCAATTGGAACCAGTGCCATTGGAATCCCCTGTGTGTTTCAGTCTCTCCTGGGAGGAAGTGACCACTGCTTTTCTGTGTTGCGTTGTATCTCTGATTATCGAGCCTAGTCCCATCCGGGTTTTGTTTCCTCCCTCTCAATGGGTGGTCCCTTAAAATCCAGGATCCAGGCCTCCAGCATGGGGTAAACAGCTCAGTCATGCATCATGTAAAGGGCTTACCTCCCTTTCTGCAGTGCCTTTGCGATGGACCAGAAGCCATTTCCCCGATCATCTAGTTTTCTATATTTTCAAATCACACACACTTTAATAAACAGCTCTGAAAGAAAATCTTGTAATAGCTTTGGTTTCATAGGCAGCATACATTCTCTTCGACTACATGACTCCAAGTTCATGACAGGAAAAGGACAGACAAGCTTCAGGGCGCTGTGTCAGTTGAATGTTCTTATTCCATAAGGAAAAATAAGAGGGTTCTGAGAATGCTAAGATGTGATCAGAGGAATGAGAGTATGGAGAACCCAAGTGGTGCCAAGAACAAAGAATTTTTAAAGCGGCTTGTGCCTTTCTGGTGCCGATTTATGACAGCATCAAAGCAAGATGACCACTCTTTTCTTCGGAGAGAACATATTAGAGTACATCTAACGAAGTTGTTTTGTGTCTGTGTAGTATGTGATTGTGTGTGTGTGCATGGTCTATGCACGTGTATGTGCGGATGGACTCTTGGGAACATGGGGACTAGAGGAGCACATAGGGTGTGCTTCCTCTATGGCTCACCTGCACATCCCTTTGAGACAGTGTCTTGCTGAACAATGATGGAATTGTATGAAAAAACACAGCTGATTTCCCCCCAGAGCCCTAGCGATTTTCTGGTCTCTGGTCCCCTCAGGACTGTCTGGGCTTATAGATACAAGTGGCCTTCCTAGCTGTTTGCATGGGTCCTGGGGACTCGAACTCAGGCAGTCTCGGCTGCCTCGTGCCCTCATGTTTGTGGCAAGCAGTCTTATCCACGCAGCAATTTCCCCAGTGGAAAAATTTAATGATGAAGAAATTTCCAATATTCATGTCAATTTTCTCCCATCTGTTAAAACTCTGGTGACCAGCTTGTAACTGTGGTGAAGCTGACAGCCCCAACTACTCAGCAGGCAAAAGGATTCCTCCAGGCCGAAAGTTCAAGATCAGCCCGAAAACAAAGAAACAAACAAGCAATACTTTTAAAGTAGAACTCCAGTTGCTGAAACAGCTGATGGAGAACTCTTCCTTCTTTCTCAATCTTCTCTCTCTCCATCCCCTCCTCTCTTCATCTCCCTTCCTTTTGGTGTCCTTCCTCCCTCCACTCCTGTCTTCTCTTGTTTTGTGGAACTGGGGACAAAACCCCGGCCCTCACCTGAGCTCAGCAAGCCCTTCACCCCTGAGCTGTGCGTCTCCAGCTGGAAGGACATTTTTCTTCTCTTTTAGTATTTAGAGTTTGCCTAGAAAAGTGAATCAATTCGCATAATTCCTCATTGTGCTTTAGGTTCTGGCAGAAGTGTGTAATTTTCTACGTTAAGTTAGAATCTATTTGACAAGCGAGTTCTTAACAATTTAACTTAGTAAAGAAATACCTCAACAAAGTATTTACCTTCTCATCAGCATGTAGAAACCATATTAAAAAGAGCGTATAAATCATGACTACATAGAAGCAGAGGAAATGCTTGTCTTTTTATAATATATAGAATTTGGGTTTTACTTTTTATTTAACTGACTCTTTATTCCAATAGAAGTTAGACTACTGTTGTTTCTTGTTTGGTTTTTGAATTTAAATTTCATTGGGGAATTTAGTGTGTGAACATATTACAGATGAACTCCTCTTTAAACATTCTTTTCTTCAATCATTTCTCACAGTTCTTTCCTAAACTGAAATCTGGCTTTCCCTGGGAGAATTGCGCCACATCGTTCCCAAGTAGGACTCATGGACTGTCTGCAATACAAAAATATTGTCATAGACTTACTCTAGTTTGTTCTGTCTGAAGAAGAAAATCACTGAATATCTTGCTTTGATGCTCTCATAAGTTGGCATCAGAAAGTTCCATTTCCTTCCCAGAGTAATGGCTAGCTTTTCCATTACAATTAGATTCATTAGCTCTTTAATTTTTAAAAACGTACAATAATTCTTGATACAAAGAACACACACACATACACATGATATGGAAACTGAGGCATAATGGTAGATTATAAACGCCTCAAAACCAACTCCTTCCCACTAACTGACGTCCCCTCTGTGCCACTACGATGCCAGAAATAAACAGTGTCCACGTTCAATCTTACTATTTTCTTACCTTAAAATAATATTCTCTTATTTGCCTACATTTCTAAGCAGTATATTTTTAACTTTTTGAGCTTGATAATTATATCTTCGAATTTAAGTGCTCTGGGATGGTTTCACAATCGTTATGATTTCATGAGTCTTTTAGACATGGACAATTCATTCATTTGCAGCTGTTACACAATAACCTGTTTGTGCATACAAAACAGTCAATACACCCGTTCTCCTGCCACTGGATCTTTTAGCTGTTTTCTATGGTTTTACTCATAGCTAATCCTACGGGACACTTTGTAGATGTCTCACAGTGTACATGTGTGTGAGCTTATTGAGGCTGCACAGCTCTCAAGGGTCACTGATAAGAGCGATGCTACAAGAGGAAGCTCATTAGGTTCCAAGTGTCTCTGCCGGTTTCCACTTCCCTGGAAATCTGTAATCTATTGCACATTGTCAGATTTCTTTATTCCTGCCATTTTTTGTCTTGTGGTCTTAGTTCATACTTCCATGATTATTGAGGCTAAGGGAATATATAATTTCCCCTTTAGTGAAACACCCAACTTAAGCTTTTGCTCCTATTTTCATTTTTTAAAATTTGTTTGATATGCAGACTTTCCTTATGTACTTTGGATGAGCAATTTGTCAGTATGTGCTATAAATGATTCTTAGTTTCTAGATACATTTCCTATCTTAAAAAGCTCCATTTGAAAGAAAAGATGAAAAGCTCTATTTCACTAAAAAAATATATAATTTAAAATATATTCTATTTTGTCATTACTCTTAAATTTTTAAAGAATTATCCTGTACCTTTATGTCTTTAATCCACCTATAAATGATAGTATGTGTGTTATGAAATATATAGGGATCTACTTTAATTTTCTTCGTATTGATAGCTAGTTGTCTTTCCACCATGTGTTGACTTGCTACTGAATTTCTCACTAACAAATTTCAATGTCACTTCTACCAAAGGCCACTGTTCTACAAATGGTCAGACATTTAAAAGTTTCTATTTTCTATTATTCTTGTCAGTTTTTATATCCCTATGTCAAAACTACATTTTCTAAATTTCAGTAACTTTATATTTGTTTCAGATGTACGATGGTCCAAGTTCCCTTGGTTTTAGTTTTTATTTTTCCCCTTTAGGGTTATTTTAACTAGTCTTTGGCTCTTATTATTTCATATACATTTAAGAGTTAACTTATCTTGGGATGCTCAGCGTTTAAGGGGCTTTCCTGCAAAGCCAACTGACCTGGGTTCAATTCCCCAGTACCCATGTCAAGCCAGACGCACAAAGTGACACATGCATCTGGAGTTTGTCTGCAGTGGCTAGAGGCCCTGGTGCACCCACCCATTCTCATTCTCTCTTCTCCTCTCTCTCTCTCTCTCTCTCTCTCTCTCTCTCTCTCTCTCTCTCTCTCTCTTTTTCTCTCTCTCTCTCTCTCTGCTTGCAAATAAATAAATAATAAATAAATAGATAAACTATTTTAAAAAGAAGAAATAACTTATCTTGGCTGGATTTGTTTGGAATCTGTATATCAAATCATTAAACTATTCAATTTTCTCTTTACTTTTTCATTTACTTGTTTACTTAACAAACATTCTTTGCTACTGTAGATTCTAAGGAAGTAAAGGAACATAACCATCAAACACTGCAGTAGAAAGCAGCCATTCAGACATAACCATGATGAGCAGTAATAGCAAACTTTTCTTTTCTCCTGTTTCAAAACAATTTTTCAATACATTTATACATACCAATATATTTAATCCATGAAAAGCCATACAATGAGATAATATTGCAGATATGAAGACAGTGGGTCATAAGAAATCACACAAATACCCCTTGTAGAAAAATGGACGAATACATTTTAAAAAATATTACTGACACCAAGAAATATTAGACAACTGATGACAATGATTGAAGTATCCAGAAAAACATAGCAGACTCCTAGAAATGTGATGAACTTTTGGAGTCAACAAAGGAGACCAGGGAGCTGATTGTAGTGCAATTTTTAACAAGGATTAAATGATTCATTAACTGTTGAAGGGAAGTTACTTGGAGGAAACTAGCTGTATAATTAGCAGAAGTAAGCAAATCAGGGCTGCTGCCCGTTTAATGAATAAAGTTTTATTGGAAATCAGCCATGGTGTTCATGTATTGTCTATGGAGTGTCTGCACTAGAACAAGCAGAGGTGGATAGTTGCGAAAGACCATCTGGCCTGCAGAGCCTCAAATATCTACTGCGTGGTGCTTTACAGGGAAAGTCTGCCAGGCCCGACTCTGTCTTAGGTAAGTGGAGGAATTAAATCACAGACTTTGGAAGTTCCTAAGAGGTAATTTTCCTCAAGACAAGTGGACTTAGAAGTTTTGATGTGAATCTCAAAAAACAATTTGCCTCTTTATTCTCCGGTAACAGTGCGTTTCCCTGTAGACAGACATTTATCTGATTCTCTCACAGACCATTTGATGCCAAGCTCACAGTTTACCATCACTTAAGTACTTTCTTACTTTTGAGATTTAAATTCTTTAAATGACCAGATTCATTGTTGATTTGGGGTAAGTTGAGGGATCTTTTATTTGCCTTCTATATTGATTTAAAAATTCTCAGAACATGTAAATTCCTGTTTTTGTATTCCTACATGGGTATATATGCACATTATCATGTGTGTGTGTGTGTGTGTGTGTGTGTGTGCATGTGTTTGTTTGCGTGTATGTGTGCAGGTGGAAGCCAGAGGACAATATCAGGTGTCTTCCTCTATCTGTAATTTACAGATTTGGATAGGTAAGCTAGCCAGTCAGCCCCGTGGATCCTCGTGTCTCCATCTTCCCATCCCTGGAAGAAAAAGCAAGCGCCACCACATCCAGCTTGTTATATGAGTGCTGGGGATTGGACTCAGTCAGGCCCTCACGCTTACAGGGCAAGCACTTTGCTGGGGGAAAGACAGAGAGAGAGAGAGAGAGAGAGAGAGAGAGAGAGAGAGAGAGAGAGAGAGAGAGAGAGAGAGGAGAGCATGGCAGGCAAGGGCTTCTTTCTCACTGCTGCACATGTATCACTTTGTGCGTCTGCATCTGGCCTTAGGTGGGCACTGGGGAACCAAATCTTGGCTATCAGGGTTTTCGAGTGCCTTTCACTGCTGAGCCATCTCCGTAGCTTTCTTATGTAAATTCTTGAAATAATTCAATAAGCTATTTGCTTGGAATATCTAAAATCACGTATGGGAGTTGGTTGTAGCTCAGTGGTAGTGTTTACCTAGCCCTGAATGAGGCCCAACTCCTGCCTCCAGTATTGCCAAAAGAACAAATAAGTAAATAAGCATAGATAATAAAAGCAAATATTTCTGGCACTCCAGTTTGAACTGAGCATAACAATTTAGATGGTTCTCATATTGTTATGATATAATATGAATTCTGTCCACAACAGTACTGAAAAAAAAACTGTGTATAAGTCAAGGTCAAACTTTTCGGTAGTTATTAGTACACATTTGCACAGCCTCTAGCAGTTTCACAGGTTTAGGTCTTATATTAAGATCCTTGATGAATTTGAAGTTGATTTTTGTGTGAGGTGAGAGATATGGATCTCATAGCAGCTGTGGTTACTGTATAAGACCTGTACAAGACAGGGGTCTTACCATTTTGTCATGATGGGGAGAGGTTTTGAGTCCCCACCCTCACCCAAGAAACTACTGGTGAGTTACTCTTCACCACACAGAAATTTAGTTTTTCTAGAACCATGTATTAAGATGCTGTCTTTTCTCCAGAGTATATTTTTTGGCATTCTTGGCAAAAATCAGGTGAGTGCAGTTTGTAAGTCCATTTTTGTGTCAGAACCAGGCTGCTTTTATTACTATGATTCTGTAGGATAACTTGACATCTCGTATGATGAGACCCTCAGCATTTTCCTTTAGCTTTTGCTATCCCTGGGGTCTTTTGTGTTTCTATGTGAATTTTAAAATTGCCTTTTCTATATCTGTGGATAATAGTACAGGGGGTTTTCATTGGAAATACAATGAATCTGTAAATTTTTTTTGCTAGGACTTCAATTTTCATAGTATCAATTCTGCCAATCCATGGGCATGGGAGATCCTTTCATCTTATAAAGGTCTGTCCTAATTTTCTTCTTCAGGGTTCTAAATCTTTCATTGTAGAGGGCTTTCGAGCCTATTGTGAGTGTGATTGTTTCTTGAGACCTTTCTCATTATATTTGTCATTGGTTCATTGATATGTAAGAAGGCTATTGACTATTGTATGCTAATTTTGTATTCTTTTCCCTTCCTCTCTTTTCTTTATTTCTTCTTCAACAATTTCACACACACCATATATATTAGCATCATATATATATATATATATATATATATATATATATATATATATATATATATGTCCCCCACTGCCTTCTCTTGGGCTCTTCCATTGAACCCTTTTTTCCACCGCACCCCACTACTAGTGTGTCAGGGGCGAAAGCCTTTGGGGGCCTTTGGAGGCACCCCCTGGCTTAGTCCTGGACGGCACCTGACAGCCTGCCAAGAGGGGCTTGGCTTAATGAGCTTCAGGAGGGAGTCCTGATTAGACTATTTGCACATCATGACCACAGGTTCTTACCATTAGCTCCCTGATTGGCCAGGAAGCTCTATATATACTGCCTCGTTCCCCGCAATAAAGAGACACCTTCTTCAACCTACAAGCGGTGTGTGTGTGTATCTGTATGATCACTGCTCCCGTGAGCCACGGGCAGTGATACTAGTGGATGCATCATTGAAGAGAATACAGAGGTTTTTCGTCCTTTGGTTAGGTTTATTCCAAGTATTTTTTTAGATCGTTGTGAATGGGATTGTTTCTCTGATTTCTTTCTTATTATGTTTTTATATCATTGGCTTATAGAAAAGCTACTGACATTTGCATGCTCATCTTGCATCCTGTCATTTTGGTGAAAGGATGGATATAACCTCTAGGAATTTTCTGGTGGCGTCTTTAGCGGGTAGTCTGTAGAAGCTTAGTGTCTGCAAATACTGATACTTTCACTTCTTCCTTTTCCATTTTGTTCTCCTGTCCTACTGATCTAGCTGAGACATTAAGCACCATCAAATAGGAGTCGAGAGAGTGAACACTCTCATCTTGTTCCTGATTTTAGTGGGGGTGTTCTGAGTTCAGGGTGATGCCTGGGCAGAATCAGGATCTCGGGCCTCACCGTGGAAAGGCGCTCTGTGGGGTTCAGCATCAGTGGGGGTGGGGTGGGTGTGTCTGAGTTGCCATGATGCGTTGGGAGGTGGTGGCGTCTTACCTCACAAGTGGCAGTTTTGGAGCTTGGAGGGATGGAGGGATCATGGTGTAGGCAGGGGTGTAACCTTTCAAGACGGTTTTGATGGAACATTTGCTTGGGTGGTACAAGGTTTGGATTTCCCCTGCTACCCAGGGCTGCTCCATACACTTCAAAAGCAGAGCTGGGAAGAGCAGGAAAAGAGCAGGAGAACAACCTTTTGGTCACATTTTCCTAGTCTGTGGCTACTCAGGTAACGAGAGCAAATAGGACTCCGAGAACTGCGCTGGCTGGGGATTCTTTGTAACCACTCTGGATGTTTCATATGAAGGGCAAAGTCTTCAGACCAGCATGGTGAAGGGCATCGGTACATCAACTTTTGCTCTGCTGTGTTATAGCGCCATTAGATGATTGCTTTAGGGTCTATTTGACTTTGGTATCTAATTTAGTGTTTTGATTCAGAATCTTAAAAGAACAACAACAAAACCGTCTTGATGCTTTATGGGGTACTCAGGGCTGTATGCAACTTCTTTTTGCACAATAACCTTTAAATTAATGGCGAATTCTCAGTGTGCCTAGTGCCAACTGTCTGCTACCCTCTATTCTCCAGTGTGAACTGGGAGAGAGAAGAAAGAAGCGTTGAGAGTGCTGAGAGCCAACCCTTCTGTGGACTCTTCCTGAGAGCTAACTGCTTTTTGGACCTTCAAGCACAGAGTAGATGAAATTCAGAGATTCTTGGGAAAAACCCAGAGAAAATTGCATTCACATTACTGTCTGGAAATTCATTGATTTGTGGTACCTTAAAGTCCCCAAAACTTAGTGCACAAAAGATTTAGCTTCCAGAGTACAGCAACAAATGACCTTCTGTCTGCTTAAAACCCTTTTCCTCTCTCCTATCTCGATAGTTTGAGAGAATCAAACAGCTGGCTCACCGCTTGAGAAGCAATTGTTTCACAGATACGTTAACCCCAAGTTTGGCCGCCCCGCGTCACTGAGGATTTACTTTGACCATTTCAATGACAAGTGACCAAGTCCTTACGCTGGAGTGTTTTCTGATGGGAGCCACATCCAGAGAACTCGGGAAGGAGGAAAAGAAAAACGAAAACACTGACCAAGCTCGCTGTTTGTTTGTTTCCACATCACACGGAAGGTTACCGCCAGATGTTCCTGCTTCATCTTGCCGAATAAAACTCTTTCTTGTTCAAGAATGTCAATATCATTTAACAGCAAAAGCAATATAATTACACTGTTCAATAAATATTTAACCAGATACAGACATTTTCAACGAAAAGAACTTACCAAAGTGTACCTTTTAGCAATTTAGTAGTTAGTTATTAAAAAAAAGGGGGAAAAGAGGAAAAATTCCAACATCTGGTGAGCAGTCTCTGATTTCTAAGGTTTGAAATGGAAAGCCACTGTGCAAATTCATTGCTATGAATAATTTGCCATTTGTTTACCTTAATGCCAATCTTGTCCCCGTACCAGACAAATATATTTCAAATGTATTTTCAAATTCAAATTTCTGGGCGTGAAATTAATGCCATTCAATTCACTAGCTGTCGTCTGTGTTTTGAGATGTCCTCTTTCTCTTGGGCAGTGGAATCAGTCACATGGCACAGAAGGTGACCCAATGGTCCTGTTTCCAAGAGCAGGTCCACACTGGAGGCGGGGGGCTGGGTTACTCGCTGAGCTTCAGGTGGTCTTTTCCTTTCCCCTCTCTGTGCTCAATTTGAGACCATAATGTGAGCGATCATGTGGCTAGGTTAAAAAAGCCCGCAAATCCAGAAGAGTCTCTCTTTCCCTTCCCAGGCTCGTCAGCGGTAAGAGGCGCCAACAGACTGAAGCACTTAGTTTGGTCCATGTTTTAATCGACTTGCCAAAGTCCTCCTCCTCTTTGTTTGTTTTTTTTTTTTAAGTTTTTGATGGCTGAGTTAATTTACATGCCTGGCTGATCCAGACAGTTGAGGACTACATTTTTCTTTGAAATGTATGACATCAGTCATTGACATAGATCAGGGGTCAAGACTTGGATCTTCATTAGAGCAACAGAAATGGGGCACGCACACACTCAAAACATGTGTCCCCAGGGAAATCGCTTGAATTTTTAAAGGAAAGGTGAAATTTCAATTTACAGATAAGAAAGTAAAACAAAGGATCTCATATAAGCAGAAAAGTTGGTCCTTATAGGAAGAAAGAGGTCTTTGGAAGGCGGGAGTCTCAGCTGCCATTTTCTGTGCAATATTGGATGCTGTCCACTCTCGCCACAGCCTTGCCTCTGTACCTGAGAGTGGAGAGAAGCTTCTAGATTCCATGTTGTTATGGATACTTAATTTTATGATGTCCTTAAAAAAACCCTCTTGGGTGTGGTGTATGTACGTCTGCATGTACTTGAGGAGGCCACGGGAAACCTTGAGCATTAGCTCCAGGAAAGGCGCCTATTTCTTTTTGAGGCAGGGTCTCTCATTGGCCTGCAGCCCACCAATTAGGCAAGAGTAACCTTAAAGTGAGCTCCGGGGATCCTCCTGTCTCTGCCTTTCCAGGGCTGAGATGACAGGTATGTACAACACGCCTGATATTTACATGGGGACTGGGAGTTAGATTCAAGTTCTTATGTTTACAAGGCAAGCATGCTACTGAGCTGTCTCCACGGACCCTAGAAAACTCGATTTGAAACAAGTTCCACTGCACGCACACAGAATGGGCAAAGTCTTTACTTTCTTTGAAGCAGAACTGCATGTTTTTGCTACAGGTATATTCTGATAGGCCGCTTGTCCTGGGGGAGATGTCCAAAGACATTCTGTAAGGAAAAACAGGTCGCCACTGTGAGGATTTGTTCATCTGGGTTCAGCTGGATACCTGGATTTGAATTTTTCATGCCTTATACTGAAAAGGAGAATTGAAGTCGTTTTCAGAAAAAGAGACTTTGAAGGTAAGATGAAAACCTTTTGGGTGGGACTCCGACTGAGCTCGGGACAGAGCTCCGTGGGTGAGTATGGACCTGTCATACACGAGGTCTTAGTTCCATGCCTCCCTCGTGTGAGAAATGTCGGAAAGAACTTCGATGAAATTCTTTCTGAGAATGTGCAACCTTTTCTTCGAAACCCCTGGAGAACAATCTGCTTTTCTCCATGGCTGGTGTAAGCAGCTGCTTTGCAGACAGGGGAGACATCGAAGTGTGGCTTAAATTACAGCATAAATTTTGGTCAATGCCCAGTGTTTGTGCGCCTTGCTTACGTATAGATTACAAGTAAGTCGCATGCAGGGCTAGAGTTTGGGTTTTGAGTGTTCCCCAAGGTTTTGTGCGTTAAAGGCTTGGTCTCCAGCCTGGGATGCTACTGGGAGGTAAGAGAACATTTAGAGAACAGGACCTGGTGGGAGGAAATTAGGCCACGAGGGGGTGTCCATGATGGGACTCCAGCCTTCCTAGTACATGAGGTGAGCACACACTTGTGCTAAGGCATCAGGTCTTCACATAGGTTTTGAGACTCCAAACTCGGATACTCACACTTGTGTGGCAAGCTGTCTCTCAAGCCCATTAATGTATGAGTTTCAATACTGTGTAATGGGATATCTTTTTAGGACTTTAGTTTACAATTCCCCATATGACATTGAGCATCTTTTCCTTTGCTCATTTGCATTCTGTATATCTTCTTTAATGAGTTATCTGTTCAGATCTTTGGGCCACTTTTTTGCATGTGTATGTGTATATGATATATGTGTTTGTGTGTGGGAAGGTACATGTGTGTGTTGGGATATACTTTCACACGTGTGTGTGCATATAGAGACCAGGGGTCACTGATGGCTAGTCTAGCTGAATGGTGAACTCCAGGTTCAGAGAAACTATCTCAAAAATAGGTGGAAAGTGGTTGAGAAAGACAGCCAGCTTATAGATTCAAGGGGAGACTCCAACCTGGCAGGAAAACGATGGCGTGAGGAGAGGAGTGGAAACACTTCCACCACAACACTACGAACATCAGCAGGAAGGTGTGCCAAACACTGGCAAGGGGAAGCCGGCTTGTGACACCCATAAGCCTGCCCCCAACAACACAGCTCCAACAATGTGCTAATACCTAAACTGCCATCAGCTGGGGATGGAGCATTCGGAACACATTTGTCTGTCAGGGGCTAAAGCCTTTGGGGGCTTTTGGAGGCACCCCCTGGCTTAGTCTTGGACGGCACCTGACAGCCTGCCAAGAGGGGCTTGGCTTCATGAGTTTCAGGAGGGAGTCCTGATTGGCTATTTGCACATCATGCCCACAGGTTCTTGTCATGGACCAATAAATAGCTCCCTGATTGGCAAGGAGCTCTGTCTATATATTCTGTAGCATATCTGCAGGATATAGATAGATGAAGATATATGAGCAATGAGATATGAGCAATGAGGAATGAGGTAACAGGTATGGGGTATGAGCAATGCGATCTGAGAGAGAGCAATAAAGAGAGAATGCGCGTTCTTCCACCCATAAGTGGTGTGTGTGTGTGTGTGTGTGTGTGTGTGTGTGTGTGTGTGTGTGTCATTGCCCCTGCGGGCGGCGGGCAGTGACATGGATCAAACCGTGACACTCGCTGGCAAGCCCTCGGATCCTCCTGTCTACACCTCTTCAGCAAAGGGATTTCAGATACATGATGTCACACCTCGATTTTGAATGTTACTCATTCTTGGGATTATAGCTTCTGCAGTTTTCATTGAAAAGGAGTTTAACATAAAGCTCTTTGACAAACATACATTCCATCATTTTACATGCACCATAGCCAGAATAAAAACTTATTTTAGCACTTGTATATTTACAATATTCCTGAAAAAGAAATATATTGCAGTTAATCTAATAAAAGGATGTTTAATACACATTGCTTAGAGGTATTTTGATTAACAAAGAAGTGTGTTCATGTCCTATTAGCTTTTGTTACTCGTGGCTATTTAAAAAGTAAAATATAATTTTCAGAACCACTTTTTGGAAGGAAATCATTATCAAAACTTATATATCCAATATTAAATTTCATAGCTTTATGGAACTTTTATCTTATGACTCTAATGAATGTTGTTTTATATAAACAGGTAACATTTTAAGGTTTTATGAACAATTTAGTAGACCCAAAACTACCATCTTAATGGGTTTTAAGAAGTCAAAAGTACCCAAGTTTATAAGTATGTACTTATCTGGCCTTTTAAATATGTCATTAAAACATTCACATTCACAGTTGTAAACATTTTATATTGGCATGCCAAGAAATAAAAGAATAAAAAACATATAATTATCTTAGCACATAATTAAAAATGAATGAAAAACATTGTATTGACTCCAAATTTGGGGAATATGCAGGCAGACTGAATTTCACCCCATGCTGTCTGAACATCAAATGACATGTAAACTATTACATGGAAATCATTATGAACACACGTGAATATTATACTAACGAAGTAAAAAAGTTGATATCTTTTGACCTTTGGAGGGAACAAGATTACCTCTTGGATGACCTCTAAGGCTGCTTTTTGTTTTCCTGTTAGTCTCTTTCATTGGGTACCTATCTTTTTATCCGATCTCAAGGTCAGAATGAGAATTCTGGTCAGGAAAGACTAAAAGTGTTGGCATGAGGAGTAGCTTGACATTCAGGGGATGTAGGATCCAGTCTGGTGAATTTCCTAACAGTCTTAATCAGCGTGTTGGAAAATAGAGTAGGAGTTACCTCCCTTTACTAAGTAACCTTTCTGATCTTCTTATAATTAACAGGTTTCTTCATGCAATTAAAAAATTATTCATTTTTCAAGCAGATAGATAGATAGAGATAGATAGATAGATAGATAGATAGACAGACAGACAGACAGACAGATAGAGAGCACCAGGGCCACCACCTTGTGGGTCTGGCTTATGTGGGACCTGGGGAATTGAACCCGGGGCCTTAGGCACTGGAGGCAAGTGCCTTAACCGCGGAGCCATCTCTCCAGCCCTCTTCATGCAATTTTTTATATCTGCAATGCTGCTTTTTACCATCTTCTTACAACTGTGATTTCCTTATGGGCTGTTATCATCCTAGTCAGTGAGTTCTTGATCTGAGGAGACCTGTGCATTGGGCTGAAAGTCACCAAACCATTGCTTGCATAGCTGCTGCTCTTTTAGCTTCTTCCAGATCTACTTTTCTTCAGAGCTATCGTATACTGACTGCATCCTGTCCAGACTAACCACAGGTCTTCCCAAGTAAGATCATAAGCTGAAATTAAGGTCTGGAAGTCACTGGTAAGTCAAGGTGGGTAAATCAAGAGACTCCCAAGAATGAGAATGGACTACTGACCTGGGGAAAGGTCTATGCTGAAAATTATTGGGCCACGAGTCTCGTGAGTTCCACAGATCCTTCACATGGCCTGTGCCTCTCCTGTGCTGTGCTGTGAGCTTCTCTTAGGCTTGCTCGATGGGGGGCCAGCAGTTGGACAGGTTTCTAGTCTTCCACTGCCATAACCTTCTTTCTTCATATGTTGATCCTAAAGCCTCTCCCCCAAAGTTCCTATTCTCCTACACAGGAAGTCCCTTCTGGTAACAGTTCATAATGAGGTCAGTGTAGGACAAAAGTAATAAAAGAGGCAATCCTGTCATTTTGTTTCTAATTTCACTAGCAAGGCTTGTACGGTTTCACTGTTATAAAGATGTTTGCTTTATTTTTTATTTTTATTGGCACACATTAATTAGTCATAATAATAGTTTTATCATGCCACTTTGCTGTATGTACCAATGTATTTGTAGCACATCCATTCCCCATCCTCCTCTCCTTTTCTCCTCCCACTCCTATGCTCCCTCCCTCTTCTCAACCAGTCTCCCTTCTATGGACATGTCTTTTCTCTCTCCTTCCCTCCCCCACCCTTTCTCTTTTAATCTAATGAGTCTCATTAGAATTGGCCAGATCCTGGGTGGAAATTATCTGCAGGAGTGTGAGCATCTCACCTTGTCTACATACAGAGGAAACAGTCTCTTCCTCTCCACTACCTCCCATTACTGCTCCTAAGGCCCCAGGGAGGCTCAGGGCATCAAGAGCCCTTCTTCCCACCATGACAAGATCTCGACAGTCTCAGGAATGTGCAGGTCTTTTCCAGCATCACAACCGCTCTGAGATCAGGAGCGTAATGGCTACGTCATGCTCTGAAGATGGCATTATACCCCACTCTGCACCTCCCCTGGCCTCTCATGTTCTTTGTTATGTATAATATAATTTGTTATAATCTCTTCCCATTACTTTCCCTTAACCTCCTTCCACTGAACACCGTCATCTTTCCAAAAAATCTTTTTTCTACTTTGTATTTTTTGTCCCACTCTGCATGGAATATTGACGGGCCCAAACTGTGCGGGTCTTGTGCGGGTAATGCCAGCTGCGGTGAGCTCGTGAGTGTTCCGGCCATGTCACGTCCAGAAGACAGCATTCCACAGCATTCTTCCCCATCTCCTGGCTTTTGCGTTCTTTCTGCTCCTTCTTCCACAAGTTCCTGAGACCTCGGGGGGAGGGTGTGAGAGATGTTGCATTTAGTGGTGGGCACTCCACCGTCACTCACTCTCAGCATTTTGCTGAGTCCTCTCCCACAATATTCCCTGAGCATAGGAGGCAATGACATAGTCATCCCACTCACAACTGGTCATTCAACATCCATTATTCCCAGCACTTTGACCAGTTATGAGTCTTCGTGGTTAGAGCAGGCGACCCCCAAATGGAGCTTCTCTGATCAAAGCTGTCAGAAGTACTCATCTGTGGATATGAAGATAATTATTTAGAGGGCACATTGATGGCCATATCGTGCTCATTTAGCAAAACTTCCCCCCTAGAGCCTATGCACGCCCTGGCCACAGGCTTCTTGATCAGACTTACAGTATCAGATGTGTGCTCTCTCCCTGTGGAAGGGACCTCAACTCCAATCAGAGCGTGCTTGGTCCTAGCATTACGACATGCCATTATTGCACCAGGGGCCACATCTTGTCTGGCCAGTTGGTTGTGCAGCATGAAGGGACTACAGCTAAGTCGGGCTTTGGATGGCAATCCTCTCCAAGCCTGAATCACAGCCTCTGGCACCGTGAGAGTTGGACTGACTACAGGGAAGAAGCTTCTCTACTGGTTCCATTTTTGACTTCTCTATATCCTGAGACCCAAGTATGTGGTTTCTTTAGCAATAAGCTCTTAGCTTTTATTTCTGGCAAGCAATCAACAGAAATGGGAAATTCTTATAACATTTTGGAGGCCTCTGAAAACTCCTTGAATAGCCACGGACAGGGAGGTAGGTTCCTGGCATTGGGATTTCCATTTAATAAACTATGGATTCAGGGAGAGGCTTTAGCCGTGCATGGAGGACACTTCATTTAAACTCTCTAAGTTTTTTAAAAATTGGCTTACTATCATTAAACTTCTTTATGGTTTCTTAAAAATCTTTAGTTTTGGTGAATCTCTCTCTCCACACACACCCTTTTCTCCCCTATCTACTAACTCCCCTCCCCATTTCCACTTTTTTCTCATCAGTATTCACCCTTCCACTTTCATCTCATGCATGTTCTACTATTGTCCCTCAATTTCCCCCTTCCACGGCCTTATTAATTCACACTTAAATGCAGTTAGAATTTGCTCATAAAATAATATACAGTGGTTCTCTTCCTGACCTTGGATTACCTCACATGGTATATTCTCCCTTTCCATCACTTTTCTTGAAATTTCATAATTTCATTTTTCTTTACTGCTGAATAAAATGTCATTGTATGTATGTACCACAATATCATTAGCCATTCGTCAGTTGAGGGGTTTCTAGGCAGATTACCTTTTCTTGTTATTGTGAATAGAGCAGGAGTAAACATGAATGTACAAGTCTCTTTGTTTTAGGATAGCTAGATCTTTGTGAAAATGTCCAGGGATGGTCTAGGTGGGTCTAGTTAATACGGAAGTTAATGACCCTTATAATAAAGACCTTAAAACATTCAAGAAAGAAAATGAAGAAGATACAAGAAAGATTCCCCATGGTCATAGATTGGAAAAAAAATTGCAAAAATGGCTGTCTTACCAAAACCAAGGTATAGATTCAGTGCAATTCCTATCAAAATTCAAACATCATTCTTCACAGAAATGAAAATAAAAGATCTTAAAATGCTTTTTGAGGCACAAAAGTCCTCAGATATTCAAAGCAATCCTGGGTGAATAAGTATGGTGAGAGCTAACAGCATACCTAATTTCAAGCTGTATCACAGAGCCATAGTAACAAAACAGGCATGTCTATCTTTGGAGGAGATAGAAGATCCATATACAAATCCACACGGCTAAAGCTTCTTGATTTTGACAAAAAAGGGTCACTGGAGGAAAGATAGTATGCTTAAAAACTGAGCTTGGAAAACTGTATATCCACATGAATGAAACTAGATCCTATCTCTCACCATGCCAAAAATCAACTCCGGAACTCAAAGACCTCAATGTGAGTTATGAAACCCTGAAGCTGCCAGAGGAAAAGTAGGTAAAACTCTTCAACTCATAGGAATGGGTGAGGAATTTCTGAATAGAACTCCATTTGCTCAAGAAACAAGGCGGCAATTAACTTCATGAAGTTAAAATGCTTCTGTACAGCAACGGAAATCATTAACTGAGTGAGGAGACAACCTACAGAGTAAGAGAAGGTCCCTGCAGGCTGTACATGTAACAGAGGAGTAGCACCTAGAATATAAAAGCTCTCATAGAACTAAACAGCACTCAACCAGATAGCAATCCAAACACTGGCTAAAGAATAAATACAAGTTGTTAATAAATATTTTTAAAGGTGTGCAACATTCTTAGCCATCAAAGAAATATAAATTAAGACTACTTCGAGATTCCATCTCTCTCCAGTCAGAATGGCTACCATCCAGAGAACGAATGACAAGAAATGTATGGGGAAAGAGGAACCCTTATACACTATTGGTGGAAGTGTCATCTGGTCTAGTTACTATGGAGATCAGTGTGTAGATTTCCTAAAAAATTCATAATAGAGTTGGGCATATACCTTTGATCCCACTCAGGAGGCAGAGGTAGGATGATTGCCCTGAGTTCGAGGCTACCCTGAGACTACGTAGTCAGAATTCCAGGTCAGCCTGGGTTAGAACAAGACTCTACCTCAAAACACAAAAACAAAAAAAGTTTAAAACAGCACTACCATGTGACTCAGGAATACCAATCCTGGACATAAGTGGCCTCTTTCCATTCCTGCAGAGATATTTGCTCATGTCCTTTTGTTGCTGCTCTTTTCACAAGAGCAAGGAAATGGAGTCAGCTAGACGCCCATCAGTGAATGAGGAGACAATGAAAATGAGCTGCACATTCCCCATTCAATTCACTTGCCAAAGAGAGAAAGTGAGATTATAAAATTTGTCGGGAAAGGGATGGTACATTAACCATATTATGGTAAATAAGGTAACATTAAGATTAACATATTATGTTAAATAAGGTAAGTCAGGCATAGGAAGCGAGCTCTGAATGTTGGCTCTTGTTGGACTTGTCTATGTGGGAGGGAGAGGGTACAGATGCCGGGGGATGAGGGATGGTCATATATTTAAAATGATATGAAGTGATAGGAAAGTCAAAGAGGAATGTGGGATTGGGAGAGCGTGAATGGGGTGGGGGGAGGGAGATAAGAGGAGAGGGGCTGGAAAAGGTCACCCAAAACCAAGTATGTATAAAAAATTAAGGAAAAAATATTAGTAACATTTATGCTTTAAAGGACACTATGAAGTCAATAAAAAGGTAAAATTTATAGCATGAAATTTATTTGTGAACCTTATGTCTGAAAAAGGATTTACAACTAGAATATAAAACAAAACTCAATAATAAAAGTAATTCAGTTTTTAAAAGAAAAATGGGTGGTGTGTAATAGCTCTGTGCTAGACTGCTGGCCTAAACTGCTCGAGGCCTTTGATTCAATCCTTAGGACCAGAAAATAAATAAGTAAATGAAAACAAAAATGGACACAAAATTATAATACTTTTCCAAATAGATCATGTAAATAGTTAATAGGAACATGGAAAGTCATAAGGTAAATATAAATCAAAATCATAATTGATACCACTTCTTACTCACCTGAATGACTACAATTTTTAAAAAGGTAGAAGAAAGCAATTATTGGTGAAGAGGTGGAGAAACTGGAAACTTCATGCGCTTCAGGTGGAAAGTCAAATGATACATTCCATTTGGAAAAGTTTGACAGTATCTCTAAATGCTAAAAAAGAAAAGAAAAGAAAAGAAAAGAAAAGAAAAAGAAAGCAAAAAAGCAAAAAGTAATAGCATTAAGATGATGTGTATTCTTTAGAATCATGTTTTGATGTCTGTTGGATATTTAACATATTTATCATTAAATCTTTCCTAGACATCAGCCATATTTTCTTTAGCTGCAGAGTATCCATTTGACCCCAAGGGGGAACAAAGCATTCAGGCCCCTTCCTTCAAAGAATCTACATTCTTCCTGCTGTCCCAATGCAGATCACCTGGCCCAATCTCAATGGTCGTCATCTCTCAAACAATTGCAGGTGAACGGGCAGCCCTTTCGGCCCAAAGATTTCATGTCTTTCTGTGCATCTCCAGCTGCTCACACCAGTCCATCTTTACGTAAAACAACCTGCACAGGTTCCCAGGACAAAGACAAGCAGAATGCAGCTAGCCTCTCACACAAACTGGTTCTGGCACAGTCCTGACCAAGTTCTTTCTCACCCTTGTTAGCCAAACTCGCGGCCCATAGTTATTACTACATGATCCATCAAGCTGTACTTACAGCTCGGCAAGGCGTCTCTCAGGATAAGGTTCAAATCCTTCCACATTCCTCCTGCAGATCACTTCCAAAAGCCCAAAGCCATCAGATCAGGGTTCTAGCAGCAACAGACCCCACTCTCAGTACCAAATCTCTTGCAGCCAACTTTCTCTGTTGCTGTGCAGAACGAACCCAAGCAAAAGCGGCTGGTGGAGGAATGGGTTTATTTGGCTTACGGACTTAAGGGGTGACTCCATCTTGGCAGGGAAAACGATGGTATGAGCAGAGGAGTGGACATTACCTCCGCCACAGCACTGCAAACAATGGCAGGAAGGTGTGCCAAACACTGGCAAGGGGAAGCTGGCTTATAACCCCCCAAAGCCCGCCCCCAACAACACAGGTCTAGTGAGGCTCTAATACCCAAACTGCCATCAGCTGAGGATCGATCATTCAGAACACATTCATTTATTTGTGGGGGATACCTGGATAAAACCACGAGTCTCCATCTGTTTATATTGCCAATGATGCCCTGGAATGCTCCAGAAAAGAGGCTGAAGTTGAGCGAGGCGTTCTTCTGTTAAGGGGATGAGACATGCGTCAAGGAGCCGCTCAGTGCTCTCAGTAGATGCGGGAATACAGTTGGTGTTGGAGTTACCCCACAGATCTAGTTATGAATTCTCCAATTTCTCCAAATAGCTAATGAGGTTTTGAAAAACGCTGTGATAACTGAAACATGACCAGCTTAGCTTGGAGGGAGAGAAGAGCTGGAAGTGGAATGTTGTATTCAGTCTCACAATTCTGGGATGAACAGCCAACCAGAGAATGTTTAGGAGAGAACGGAATTTATTTCAAGCTTACAGGTTCAGGGGAAGTTCGTTGACGGTGGAAGAAGCTGGCTTCCTTTCACAGATCCAAGCAGAGAGAGACAACCAGTCAGCAAACACCCAAAGCAGTAAGCACACGCCTGCCAGAGGGCTGGAATCAGATCCACCCCAACACAACTTTGGGCTGGATCTGTCCCTAGTGACACCTCCTCCAGCCAGGCAGCAGGAGACCCAAGGAACAATCTTTAATAAAACACCCGAGTCTATGGGGGACATGCATTCAAACTACCACAGGGGACAAAGGGAAATTGCCAGGCTTCCCTGATGCACCAGAAGGAAACGGGTTGCTCAGAAGTTGTGTAGGCAGGACTCTGCCTGTATCTCCAGAGAGCTGAGAGGCGCGCATGGAGCCACCGGTTCCATCCCCAGGCCTTGAGTCAAAGATGCCCAGCAGTTTAAATTGTTTGGTGAGGACAGGGATTGACAAGTGGTGAGTGAATTCATCCCCCGACCAGCATAGTAACAGGCAAGTTTATCGCATCTCCTGCAAGAGCACAGTGAGCAGGGCAATGACAGAACCACCTGCACCACACGGTGCTGTGATTACATTTATTTGGCCACATCCTCTTAGGATGACCCGCCATGTACTTCCCATATGCAGATGAGAGCAGCTCTGACTGACTGGTCGATGATTGGCTGGGCTTACTGGGTGGCACCTCCATGGTACTGGGTCACGATAAATGTTGATTGGCTGCACGCAGTCACATCACTCTCTCACCTGTTGTTTGGTCAGAAAGTTGGTCTTGTTTTCTTTGGGGGGGAATTCTTTCTGGACTAAGACTGCACCAATGAAAACCACCAAGAATGGCCATTCTCTTTCTGGTATCTCAGTTAGGGCCTTTTCTCTACATTCTTCCCAGAGAAAAAATATCTAATCTTGGAAAATTGTTTGAAGGTCTCTTGTTTGGTAGGGTCTTTGAGCTGACTAGGTCATTGTTGGTTACAATGCCAGGCGCTCTGTGAGGTGCCATGGAAAGAGATCCATACTTGGGGGAAGGCTTATTAGAAGGCTATGTTGCCTGATCCAGGGGGCTTAAGAGAATTGGGCTGCTGACAATAGTGGTTGAAAACCTTGTTGAAGCATCATCAGAAGGTGGAACTGTTGAGCAGGAAAAGACACAAGTGTGTCAAGCAGATAAAAAAGACCCAGGGAGGGCTGGAGAGATGGCTCAGCAGTTAAGGCACTTGCCTCCAGTGCCCAAGGCCCTGGATTCAATTCCCCAGGACCCACATAAACCAGACCCATAAGGTGATGGCCCTGGTTTTCTCTCTCTCATTCTTTCTCTCTCTCTCTGCTTGAAAATTAATAAATAAAACATTAAGAAAAAAGACACAGGGAGCAAATACAAGAAGCAGATAGATGGCGATGAGTAGTTGAGAAAGGGAAGCGACCTGGAAAACCACGGCCAGGCTTTTCTTTTGTTCCTCGATCCTGAAAATAACTGGCACACTTGTTGATATCTTGGAGATTTTTGTTGCACTTGCCCAGATTCATTGACATAAAACGACATTCTTCCTCTCGTGTGGTTCAGGTTCCACTTGGAGGAGCAGCCAGCAAGTCTACGACCAGTAATTTGCTTTATTTTATTTTTTTTTTGCTGGGGAGGGAGGCGCTTGCAGCAGTTCTGAACTGCAAGTCCTGGAAGAGAATTTAATTGTTCCTGCTTTACAAGCACTTTTTGGTTGTGGTTATTTGAGTTCCAGAGGTGATCTTGTGAATCGGGCAAGCATACGGAACGGTTTAGCTACTGAGGACATTGCTTGGCTTGAGCAGTAAACACACTTTCCTCCTAACAAAGCAGCCAGAAACCTGTTGGAAACCTGATCCTTCCCTCTATTCAGTCTGCTCCAAACTATAAACTAATTTTCTCCTCTCCTTAGTGACCATTATCAATGATCAGTTTCTATTCAAATAGGTTTTTAGAAAGATCTGGGATTAGAATTGCGGGGGGCCATCTAGCCTGGACTGGTTTTGTACACAAAACCTTACACAGTAAGGCAAACTCTATCCTCTAGATGAACATTTGGGGTGAAACCTCTATTTATCATGTTACGCCCAAGTATAACCAGGTGTACATAGTATTAAAATCACATGCATCATGGACATGTGCAGTTGAGAAAATGTTTTATAATCCCACCCTGTCACCAAACCAGAGGACCACTAAAACTATGCCCTTGGTAACTGGTCAATCCTCCCCTAAAAATCCTTTGGATATATTTTCTTTCCGGGTCCTCAAGACCATGTAAGTGATAATCATTAACCTTATTTTTTAAGGTCAATAGAAGTTTTTTAGGGGCTAGTCCTAGGTACTTCGGAGGAGCCCCTTGGCTCCTTAAAAGTCTTCTGCGAGGCAAATCATCTGATGGATGGGTGAGGATCTGTGGCTTGCTTTGGAATCATTGAAAACATCTCCCTTTGCCAGGACGCTCCTGCAAAATGTACATTCGTTAAGATTTCATAGCCTCTCTGATCAAGAGGACAGGGGATTTACGAGTTGTAGGGTCCTTTTAGAGCTGACCCATTCTCTCTTGGAACCTGGCCAACCTTGGGCAGGGACCAAAATACAGGCTTTGGCCTCCAAGTGTAGCAGGTAAACGCTCATCAGATGAGTTTTATCATTCTGGAAGAATGTATAGTGGCTTAAAATTCAGCTGTTATATAACAGTTAAAGAAGGACAAAAACAGATTTAAATATATATTGACTCCATTAAGCTTCTGTTTCCTAAGTTGTAAAAGCCTGACAAACAGCAGAAAACATTATTATCTTGATGAAAATAAAATCTTTGTTTTAAGTCAATTTTTATAAATCTTCAAGAGCAGGTCAATACTTGATATATTATTAAAAAGCTAAGAAGCTATTTTTGAACCATAAAAAACATGGATCTTATTTTAAATATCTAATAATAATATACATATAAATGTGTTAACATTTCTTTGTCTTTTACCAATACATTGAAATATTTTATATTATTTATATATTTGTTATATTTGTTTAAGTCTTATATGTTAAAAGGAGTTTGAATTAAGTTTATATGCACACTTACTTAATTTTTAGCCAATTAAATTTTAAATTTTAGCCAATTTGAATCAAACTTCTTTGGAGGAACTTTATTACGTAAACATACCATATTACATTTATCTTAAGGTGGCATACACACACACATATGTACTGATAAACAAAGATGATATAACATTTATCTTAAAAGTTAAGTAAAACAAATTTACCAATTTAAGGTGTGGATCAAAATTTATAATAGAATAAATTTAAGACCACTTATTTATTTGGCTAACCTCTGAAATTTTCTGATGTTTCTTTGTCTTTTTTTTTTTTTTTTTTTTTGAGGTAGTGACTCAATCTGGTCCAGGCTGGCTTCGAACTGCCTCTTATCTCAGCCTTTTGCGATTAAAGGCCTGGCCTAAGTTGTAAGTCTTAAGTAAACCTCATTGCTGTTTTGATTTTAAAGTGTCTTTATTTTGTAATTTTTATTAGCCAAGCTAGTTTGATAATTAGCTTATACATGTCTATACTTCAGTGACTTGGGTGAAGCAACAGAAAGCACCAGATAGAGTAAGAGATAAACCTCTATAATTGTATTCTAACACATGCAGAACAAAATATCCAATCATAGGGCTGGGGAGATGGCTCAGCGGTTAAGGTGCTTGCCTGCAGAGCCTAAGGACCTGAGTTTGAGTCCTCAGTGCCCACATAAAGTCAAATGCACAAATTAGCACATGCATCTGGAGTTTGTTTGCAGTGGCTGGAGGCCCTGGCGTGCTCATTCTCTCTGTCTGTCTCCCTTCTTTCTACCTCTCTCTTCTTGCAAATAAACAAATAAAAATATTTTCTAAAATTAAAAAATATATCCAATCATAGACACAGGCTGATGGCAAAATGGCATATCAACAATTACATGAAAACAAATTTGAACATTCCAACATGAAACTCAAATAACATGCAGTATGAATACATTTCATCATAGTGCACTTTTAGTTAAAAATAAGGTAGAAACTTTACATCTCTTTCTGCTTTTTGTTTCATGGGTTTTTGTTTGTTTTTGGGACTGGATCTCATGCAGCCTTATAGTCAAGCGTGTACTGAATGATGACCTTGAACTCCCGAGCTTCCTGCCTCCATCCCCCAATTGATGAGATTAGACCCCACACAGGCTTGAAAATTCACATCTGCAAAACAGGGAGCTTAACCCGAAGAGAAAGTTTTCAGAGGAGGCTGAGTCTCTTGCCCTCAGGCCTAGGTGAGTATTCATGTCCACTGGGGTGGGGGCACCTTTTCTATCCCAGGGGGGCTCCACCAGAAGCCTTACGGTTGATCCTGAATCCACTCCACACATGAAATTCCAAGAGTCCAAGGCCAGAGAAGCGAAAGAAAGGCGACTTTTCAGTTCCTTGTACAGGCCACCAAATGTGGCAGAGGGTCCCCGTCGAGAAATGAATTCACTCATTAGACCAGAGAAGAAAGGCAAGTTTATTAAGTACATGATAAGAGGCAGCAGATGGGGTGGTGACAGAGAAAAAGCCTGCTTGAGAGAATGAGCTGCAGTGGGGGAGCCATCTTCCTTGGGTAAGGATCACCTACCTTGCAGTGCCTACCTGGCAAATGAGGGCCATCCCGATGGGTCCATGTGGGATTCTGAGCAGAGGTTGAATTTACATGGTGGTCGCTCTGTGGTACTGAGTCGTTTGGGGGAATTTTTTCTGGAAAAGGCCTGTGCTGTGACAATTCCTTGCCAGGGACCCTTTTTCTTTCTGGCTTCCTCAATCATGGCCTCTCCACACTAGGGACCAGTGACTCCTTTATTCGTTGCCTTTCTTGTTTTTGAAAGTCATGACTGTCCTGATTTAGATAATGAGGTTTGAGGCTTTGAGTTTAGACGGATTGAACTTTTGCAGAAGCTGGGTGGGGGACACGGATGTGAACTTTTGGGACGGCAGGCAGACGGCTGTATTAAAATATATTTCCTTTCCACACGTATGTCTGCTGGAACCTTGTGAAATGAGCTTCTTTGGGAATAAAGTGTTTACAGATAGAATCAGCAAAGAGGCGATCTTTCTGGAGGAGAACAGGCCCTAAATCCAACGTGGCTGGTGCCCTTATGGAAAGAGACACGGAGAAGATAACCGTGGGAAGTAGAGGCAGTGTTGGGACTGATGCATCCACAAGTCAGGAAACACCAAGACCTGCAGGAAGACGAGGAAAGGCAAGGGTCTTCCAAGTCTTCAGTGCGAAACCTGGCCCCACAGATACCCTGCTTTTGGATTCCCACCTTCCAGAACTGTGGGAGGACATGATAGTTGGTTGTTTTAAGTCACCCAGGTTGTGTTGGTTCTAACAAGTGTACAAAACTAATCTAGGGCTGTTTCCCACTTCCCTTAAGAGCATGTCCTGACCCACAGATAAGAGGTAAGAAAAAGGAAGAAAGCTCAACTTGCTTTATTTTCTGACCCTTAAAGGGTTCCATGTATTTGACAAGTAAAGCATCTGTGTGACAGAGAACTGGTTTTCAAGTAATTTACTGTGATGCCAGTTAACAATAAAATGAACTTCTCAAAGTGAGAAAGTCAGGTGATAATCGAAGTGGCCTGCGGATTGTTTAAGGCAGTCTCAGGGGGTGTTGGGACAGCAGTCCTGATCTTGAGAACTCAGGTCCTCTCTGGTTAGCTGTAGTTTAGACAGAGGAAAACCTGGTTCCTGGCTGGCATCTAAGCTTGTGATTCTCCCTATGCTGAGTCCCCTTCTTTGGATGAAGACTTCCCCCAGGTGAGGCTGCCCATAGGACCCTGGGCCATCCCCAGAGCCTGCTTCGCTGACTCTCCTTAGTGTTTACACTTGGCAAAAGAAACTTCCTGTTTCAGGGAAGAAAGATTTCGGAAGGATTGTAAATGGGCTCCTGAGACTCCTTGAATAGCAAATAGCTTTTAAAAGACAACACTTTAATGGGCCATGAGTAACCAAGTGAAAAACAAAAGGATTGAATATCCCTTTAAAGGTATATGAGTTTAAAGAGCAAGGAGGGAATAGATTTGGCAAAGCTGCCTCTGGATTTTATAGAATTCGAGACGCTTGGAAATTTTCTACCTACATGCCCACACACAACCAAAGATTTACAAGCACTAGAAAGATAACAGCATGTAGTCTCAAGCTAGCCTCTAACTCACATCGATCCTCCTGCCTCAACTGGGCTAGAGTGAGACCCTGCCTGGAAAAAACAAAACAAAACAAAAAAAAAACAACATTTTTTTTTAACTTTAGGTGTTGGAGAGATGGCTCAACATTTAAGTTACTTGCCTGCAAAGCCTAACAACCCTGATTCAGTTCCTCAGTACCCATGTAAAGACAGATGTACAAAGTGGCTCATTCTCTCTCTCTCTGTCTCTCTTCTGTATCTCTCTGCTTGTAAATAAATAAATTAAATATTTTAAGAATAAAAAAAAAAAGAAAGATAACAGCAGTGACCCAGTGCAAATCCAAACAGCGTGCAGCCTCTGCATCACGGGGCCCAGTGGAAGCACTTGTCTCTTGTATAAGCGGCTCTCTGTGGACAGAGGGTTCCAACAATGGCAGAAAGGCAGGGAGAGAAGGCAAGAGAACGAAAGCCACTCTCTGGACTATCCTGGCTGCTCCAGAGACTGAAGACCTTCTGAACATGGAGCCATTTACTGTCCAATTTGAATTGCCAATTGTAGACTAGTCTGCCCCCCCCCAGCGACTTTGAACGTGAACTTGTACGTTCATTTAACTAAAAAGTAAACAAAGCTTAGTGCGAAATTGACTCAGTGTGTGACCCAACATTTATGTCCCTGACGGTGATGAAACTAAAACAAGCTTGGTGCTTCGTGCAGCAGGAAAAGTACTTTTGCATCTCATGCAGTGTGGCTGCCCGGCCTGTCCAGGACACAGTTCTTAGCAATGTGAGTGTGGAACTAACGAAGCCCACGATAGCAGTTCTGGCAAATCCCTACCATGTGTGGCATAATACCTGCTAGGGAGGCACCTATTATAGAAACATTTGTGCTGCCCAGAACTCGGGTGGTAAAGAAAATGGAATGTCGACGGCCTTTCCTTGGGCTCGGTGGTGGCTGGTTTCTGTGCGCATTTGGTTAGACCATGAGCCTTTAGCATTTGGCTGCGCCTTCCCCTGGATCTTTCTGGATGTTTATAGGTGAGATTAACATTTATATTAGTAGAGGGAGTCGAGCAGATTTTCCTCCCCAGCGTAGATGGGCATCATTCAATTTCTGGAACAGACACAAAGGCAAAGAAAGGAACAGTTTATTCTCTTTGCCTCGCCGTTGAACCAGGAAATGGATCTTTTTCTGCACTTGTATCTGCTTTGCTGTGCTTGGGCCTAGGACTCAAGTGAGAATCACACCTTGGCTTTCCTGGACTCCAGCTTGCCAATGTCAGGGGAGATTGCAGCTTCTATAGTCACAGAGCCTGTTTCTTACAGTCATACCTCTGCCCTTTTCTCCTTCCCTCCCAGCTGATGTGGACGTAGGTTTGGAGAGCAACTCCTGTGAAAGAGGCAGCACTTTGGGAAGAGCAGAAGCCACCTGAACCCTTAGTGCTTTATGGCATAGAAGTGCAGACTATTCTTTGTGGGTCTTGGTCAACACTGCTCATCTATGTTTTAACTCTCAGATTTGGGAACTTAACCTTCAGTATGAAGCACATGAATTGGAAGCTGGAAGGACATAAGCCTGCACGAGTGACCTGGGGGTTCCATGGTTGGTGGTCTCTGTTATGGAGCTGATGCTTAACTCTCAGATTGCTAGCTCTTTAAGACCCCAGTCTTGGTACTTACCTACTAGCTAAACAGAGACAGGAATTCCTGTGAGACTGAGTGGCTGAGGACCAGGGAAGTGGGTCCAACGGCCTGAGGTGGAGGGAAGACGCTTGAAACAAATTTCCATGAAAATATCAAAGGAAAAGTTTGACCTAGACCTTAAGTTAGTGCATTCTCAGGTGTATGTGCTCATATTTCAGAATACTTAGCTGTGGTGGGATATGGGGCTGAGAATATAAATTGAGCTGATATTTGACGGTGCACAATCAGCAGAGTCCACTTAAAGCCCAATTAAATAAAACAGCCCAGATCTGCACACCACAGACTTCAACTGACTTTGGATGGCTAACTTTGTGATGGTTATGCCAATGTGAGTTCAGTTTAAGGGTTTAAGAGTGGGGGACTAGGTGGGCTTAGACTTTACTTCTTGACCAGCGGTAACCAAACAGCACAATCTGCCTGCCAGCTGACAGCAGGGGCTACCCCAAAGGTGTCCCCCAAAGCTCAGGAAATTGGGATCTGAAGAGAAACCCCGGTTCCTCTCACCCACTGCACCCCACGGATGGCCCCTTGCACAATCTTTTCTGTAGTGTTCAGAAAGATGACATTAAGGTGAGAAATTCTGTTTGATTTCATGGAGGAAGGGCTCCACTTCTCAGGAGCCTGGGCTTCCCAAGGGTTGGGGAGCTGCCAAAGTGCTTGGCACAAGACATGCGCCCCGCAGCAGAGCAGGCCCTCAGAGAGAGCGTGCGTGAGGAGTAGGGCCAGAAAGTCATTGGTCCAGAGACTGACCTCAGTATCGAAGTGGTCCAGTGCTGAGCATCCCAGAGCTGCAGAAACTGTGAGCTTATTAGATGCAGGTCCTTACAAGGAAGTCGTTTTACCCCCCTTTGTGTTCCAATTTTTCATTTTAATGTAAAGTTCAGAGAGTCTGCCTGTCCCTTATCCTTATCTACCTTTCTTGTAGACAAACATGTACCTGCACATGATCCGCTTCTGTTGGTAGTAATCTTGCAACCTGTATGTAACTCGTGAGTGCTTTCTGAGTAGAAATGATCTACTAGCTGAAAAGTCTAGAAACAGGAGATGAACTTTTTCAAATCATTTGTTAGTTACATTTTCAATGACTATACCTAATAGGCGTTTCTTTAACTTTCAGACACTAGTATTTAAACTTAAAGTAACAAACTTAAAGTAACAGATTTTACAACAAATACACTGCTTCTCTCATTTCCAACTTGTTTCAAAGCTCTGTAATATGCTTATTACAAGTTTCTTTTGGATTAACAATAGGTTCATTGCTTTCAATTCAAAGACACTTCATCTGAAAAGCCCTCTGTATGTTGAAGGAAAACATATTGGATGTCCCTTTTTTTACTATGTAAATAATTTGCTGTTTAAAAGTAAGATTTTCATTTGTTTGAAGAAGTTTTGCACCTCTTGAAATTGATGTCTCTCAGCAAGTTTATTTTAAATTCTTTGCTATGGATTAACGGAGAATAAGTGGCCTAACGTTTACGTTCAAGTGTCTACTTACAATGTGTCTTGAAAGAAAGTGTAGGAAGATTGAGGTTTTGGCTTGATCCAAATGTTATTCTCTGCAAAAAATATTTTAAAAGGAGAAAAGAATAAATTTAAGGCAGAAAATGAGAAAAGTGCAAGATATTCTCCACCAGCAAGGCGTCTGCAATATTCTCAGAAGCCAGCAAGTTCCAGATGCTCCATAAACCTCTTTACAGGGAACTTGCTGAGTTGCACTTGCAGCAAGTTAAATGAGATTTTAAGGAAAAAACTGACATGATTTTCATAGAATGACGCCCTGCTCTGCCTGAGTGAAACCATCTTGATTTCAAATTCTTGGGGACATTTCATCACCAGCCTCGTGTTAAAAGGCCCTGAATGTGGAACCGAAAGCCCCCTTCAGATCTTTGCTTTGGGGTTGTGTCATAAACAAATCCGAGTTTTGTTCTCACGGTTACCATGAGCACTTCCAAACCTTTGATGTATTTATGTTCAAATCCAAGGATTACATGAGAAGTTCTCCATATTCACTGCATTGAACTGTAGGCGGGCGGGAAGCTGACTCTCTCTCTAGCTGTCATGGATTTCGCTCAGCCAAACTGGGTTGGGTGATGGCTATGGTTTATGTTGTGGTCTGAATGTGAAATGTCCTCCAAAGCCTCATGTGTTTGTGATTAAGCCTCTACTTAACCGCAGCTGGTGGGGCTTTTGAGAGGTAGAGCCTCCTGGAGGAGGCACGTCCCTGGGGACAGAAGTTGAGGCTTGTGAGTCCTAAGTGTTCACTACAGAGCTCACTCTTGCTGTTATCTCCCAGCTGGATGTGACAAGACATGATACCCAGCCTCTGCTCCACCAGGATGAAACCTTTCCTTCCATAGCTGTTTATGGTTGGGTAGGTGTTTTGTCCCAGCTACGAGAACACAGCTGCAGCAGGTGGGGCTAGAGCTAGGTTGGGTCAGGGTTAGGGCTGGCGCTGGAGTTGAAGTTAAGGCTAGCATCTTCCTTTTGCAGCTTCTCTCAATCAAAACATTAGCTTAGACCATGATGCCTGTACCTACCCCCTCAGTCCTCGACTGCTTGTTGGCCTGCTGGGCCTCTTGGTTGGCTTGGAGGAGGTACAGTGAGCCATGTCCTATCCACCTGACTTGCTCTCCCCTCCTCCCCTGCGCCTGCTGCTCCGGCTAAGAACCTGCTACCTTTTTTGTGTAATTACTTACCATGTGCTCTCTCTGAAAACCTCTTTCTCAAGAAAGATCCGAGACATTCATTTACTCTCAAAGTATAAAAGCAAACATCAACAGAAACAACAAATCTTTGACTTTGTGTTTTGAGGCCTACTACATTTCATTTATGTTTTTAAAAATATTTGTGTGTGTGTGCATACAGATGTGTAGAAATGTCTGTGTGTGAGAGTGTGGGTGCCTGTGTGCCATGGTGTGTATGTGGAGATCAGAGGGCAACCTTCAGGTCTGTCCTTGCTAGTCCACCTCATTTGAGGCAGGGTTTCACTACGATCATTCTTTCTGGTGTGTTACCAGGAGCTTCCAGGAAATTGTACCGTCTCTACCTCACGTCTCTCCATCAGAGAGCTGTGATTACTGAAACCAATCACAACTTCTGTTTTCGTTTGTGGGGCCTGGTGAGTATCAAACTCAGGCTTGAGTGGTGAGTGCTTTACCTACTTAACAGTCTCCCTAGACTTCATTTATGTTTTTAATTTTTTTCTATTTGCTTTCAAGGAGGAGAGGGGACAGAATGGGTACACCAGGGCTTCCTGTCACTGTAAATGAACTCGAGATGCATGCATCACTTTGTGCATCTGGCTTTACATGGGGACTGGGGAACTGAACCTAGGCCAACGAGCTTTGCAAGCAAGCATTTTAATTGTTGAGCTATCGCCCCAGTCCCATCATCAAAGTGTTTATGCCCACAGGTTAGTGTTGCTCTCAGCTTTGGTCAGAAATGCTTCTTTCATAGTGTGCAGAGATTACTGGGAAACACTCAAAGGGCATCAAAAGTGCCGAGAAGAACTGACTGTTGCATGCTCAGCACTAAATGAGGCATCATCTCCTCTATGGCTTGAGGGACGCATTGGAAGAAGGGACCGAAGTATCTGAAGAGTCAGAGGAGGGGAGAGTGCTGGGGACGCTGTCTTCTGAGTGTGGCACAGCCGCGCATTCATGAACTCAGAGTAGCTGGACCTGCACAAGATTGGGACCGTAATTTCATCATGGATGGGGGAGGGACACACGAGGCTTCTACCCTCCCTGAGGAGCTATTAGCAGTTAATGGCAGAGGGGAGGCCTTTTCTACAGTGGTTTAGCCACTGGTAAGTTGCCCAGGAAATTACGCCCACCTATGCTCATGCAAGCAACCCTAACTTAACTCAGTGGGTCACAAAAAATAAGACATCCAAGTAAAAGTGGGACTAGTTGGGAAGAAGGGAAGAAGAAGTGGTAGAGAGGGAAGGGGAACAAGAAAAGGCAATTCGGGTGAATATGATCAGATACATTATAAGTATGTATAAATTGTCAAAATACAAAATAAGGGTTCACTAAACAGTGAAGGTGGATTTACACTACATCAAAGAAGTGTGGCATCTCCATCAAGGCAGGCACATATTCCAGCTGCTGAACGATGGAGAAAAATTTTTTTAAAAAAATATTTTATTTATTCATTTTCAAGCAGAGAGAGAGAGAGCGAGAGAGAGAGAGCACCAGGGCCACCTCCTTGTGGGTCTGGCTTATGTGGGTCCTGGGGAATTGAACCCGGGTCCTTAGGCACTGGAGGCAAGTGCCTTAACCACTGAGCCATCTCTCCAGCCCCGACGGAGAAAATTGAAAAGACAGAAGTGCACAGCCTGGAGACGCACAACTGTTATCCCAGGATTCCCAAGTTGAAGCAGGAAGATCATGAATTTAAGCTCGTCTGGGCTATCTAGTAAGATCCTATCTCAAAACAAATAAACAAAAGGAGATGGAGCCTAATAAAAACTCTTTGGTTACTGGAGCCATGCTGAAGAATGAGAGTGTAGGCTACTGGGTGTGTAAGAATAAGGTGCCAGATACTTTCTTCAGGAAAAAAAGAAGAAAAAAAGCCCCACAGAGAAGGTAGGGTTTGGGTGAGGCCTTGGAAATTGAGCAAGATTATTATGTTTCATAGATGAGTGTGTGAGATTAAGTATCGCTTAGTCCACTAGGACCTCGGCATAAGAAAGGGACAAGGAGGGAAAAGAGTCTCATGGAAACTATGACAAGCAGAGTAGGGTTGGGAAGGGCTGGGGACAGGAAGGCAAGGGGCCCGTTCTTGGGGCTGGGATGTGGCTCCTTGGTAGAGCGCCCCTCAGCAGATAGAAGGCCTTGGTTTGATCCCAGCAATGAAAGAAAAACAGCTTTGCCTGTGTGTTGAGTGTGTTTCGTAATTGATGTTACTTCAAGTCCTAATTAAAATTTTGAGGACCTTGCAATATTGTCCTACACATGTGAGAAGCCCAATGAATTTGCACAAGCATACCCATGGCACACCCTGCTACACCCAAATAAAGAGATCATTCCTATTTTTGCTTTAATTAAATGCTCTTTCCCTGCTCTTAGAATGGCTTTTCTTGGTGTGTGTCCTCTTTTTTCTTTAACCACCCAGAAATTAAAGTGCTTCAGGCACTTCTCACTCTCACATATATTCTTGGCTGCTTTTGTCCTAATATTTGGAAAGTCAAGATACGTAAGTTGCCAAGCACACTGGGGTGAGAACTTGAAAACATCCTTGGTCAGATTATATTTCTCCATGCCTTGCTAGCTTACCGTGAACACCTTGAAGCAATCTCCCAAGATTTGTAGAAATTCTCTGAGATTATTGTCCTTTGTGCTGCCTCCCACATACCCTCAAATAGTTTGATTCCATAATCGCTCCCTGAAATGGACGTGAATTAACAAGCAACTACAGCGCCCACCTGGCAAGGAAGCACCCGTTTCCCTAAATGTGGCCACGGACACAGAGAAACTGGTCCAGACTTTTGTCATATACTGATTGGCTGTTAGGTGAAGGCTGAGACCTCTTCCCCATTTTGAATTAATGGGAACAGGTCAAACTGCAGTTGAAAAGTACACAACACTTCCAGCCTAAAATAGATCTTGGAAGATGTTGAAAGAAATGGGAAGAATGTGGGAATGTGATGGGGGCAGTGTTCTTTGATCCTAAACTCGGTCAGAATTTTAATTAGCTGTACATAGATGGCCAGAAAGAGGGACTTCTAGAACAGTCCTCCCCACTTGAGATGGAAGTTCCAAGAAAGGATAACGTTGTTGCATGTCCAAAAAATCTACCATGAAGTTCAAGACGCTAAATGAGAAGCCTTCATCGTCTCCATGTATTTTGATTTAGTAAAATTATTGGTAAGTCAGAAAGTGTAACAGAGAGGGGAGAACTAATTGAAGATTACATGCTGTGTTCACGCACATACCAGGAGTAGGAAACCCACACCCTCTCCCTGTCGCTCCCTCCTCACTGCTCCCATAAGGGAGTGTCCAAAACATAGACTATATGAAGAACTCGGGATTCACGAAAAAAGATAAACCAGTTTAATAATGGGCAAAGAATTTGGGTAGACAGTTCTCCCAAGAAAATATACCAAACATCATTAGTAAAATACAAACCGAAGTTTATAATTCTAGTTAAGAAGATGAAGCAAATAAAATAATAAAAGGACTGGGGATATAGCTAAGTGATAACTCAATTGCCTAACAAGCAAGGCCTGGGGTTCAATAACTAATATTGAAAAGAATGCAACTCAAAACCATGGGAAGCTAGGCTTACTGGCACAGGTCTATAAATCCTAGCATTTGGTAGGTGGAGGCAGGAGATGGGTTGTTCAAGGTAATTCTTGGCTGTATTAGTGAGTTCACGGTCAGCTTGTGTTTCCTGAGACTCTGCCAAAAACCAGATTAAACAAAAATAAATAAATAACATGTAAAACCCCATCAATCATATACCATTTCACGTCTACCAGAATGGTTTTTAGCAACAACAACACAAAAAGATGGACACAAATAAGTGTTTTTATGTGAAAGAAATCGAAACCCTCATACGTACGGTAGGAACGTAAAATGATGATGCGATAGTTAATGAAAACAGCAGTTCTTCAACTTTCAACACTGATTTCCTAGCTGACTCCGCAATTCCACTACGAGATAGCCCATGAAAATGGAAAGCATGTATTGGTATAAAAACTTGTGCAGAAGGGCCAGACCTAGTGGTGCACACCATTAATCCCAGCACTTGGGAGGCAGAGGTAGGAGGATTGCTGTGAGTCTGAGGCCAGCCTGAGACTACAGAGTGAAAACCAAAAAGAAAAAAAAGAAAAAGAAAAAAATTTTTGAGTATAAATGTTCATAGCACCAGTATTCATAATAGTTGCTATATGAATTGAAATTAGTATTGATAATTATTAATAATCATTGAGCTCCATTTTTATACCAAAGAAATGAAAAGATTAGAAGCATGTAGAATACAGCGAGGAGCTTTTAAAGCGGTGGAACATGAAAGAAGCCAGAAAGAATATCCTGTCATCTCTGCGCTTGAAACGTTCCCATATGAATATGTCTTCGTATTGCCAATAAGAGTCCCATATTTTCATTTTTCTCTACTCTCTATCACCTGATTGTACTTATGGCTTTATACAGAAAAATAAATAAACTTTTAGAAGGAAGAAGTTCAGGTAGGCTTGACCTAAGGGCCGTATCTCCTACGCCTTTTAATCGTTTAAAATTTGCCATAAAGGGTTTTCTTGTCAGTAATTGCTTTACTTCTGTCATCTGCTCCCTTCCATCCCTCATCATGAGATCAGATCAGACAAACTCATCCTGGCAATGATGGAAAGTCAAAATCAAACCTGGTTAACGAAAGATATAATCAGAGGATATTATTCAGAGACAAGGGGAACAGTTGTTGGAATAAAAATGAAGCCCCACTGGGCAGGGTAGCGCTTGCCTGTAGGTCACTACTTGGGAAGAAGAGATGAGGGAGACGAGGGCAGGGAGGCTCTACGAAGGGAAATTTTAAATGCAGAACGGGTTCTGCCCTCTCTCTAGACTTTATCCTAAGACAGGCTCTAGTCATCTTTCCCTTGGATGCAGCATGCTGCCTGCTTGGAGATGAAGAGGAAGGGGTAAGGGTAGAGAAAGAGGGGGAGAGTGAGATGGAGATTGAGGAAAGGGAGTCTTCATAACCTATCTTTAATTTTGATGTAACTCTTAACGTGTTCCTGTTAATTTCCTATTCATTTTCAACTTTTCTTTTTAACTTAGAGTTTCTAAGCCTATTAATGTTTTGTAAATCACCATTTCATCTTTTTTTAAAAAAATATTTTATTTATTCATTTTCTAGCAGAGAGAGAGAGAGAGAGAGAGAGAGAGAGAGAGAGAGAGAGAACACCAGGGCCACCACCTTGTGGGTCTGGCTTATGTGGGTCCTGGGGAATTGAACCCGGGGCCTTAGGCACTGGAGGCAAGTGCCTTAACCACTGAGCCATCTCTCCAGCCCCCATTTCATCTTTTTTAAAGGATCTTTTTAAACCAACTGAAGTAGGCTGGTCATTCATGATCTTTAATTCTATTGCCTAGGAATTTCAGTTTACAGTGAAAACCAAGACAGTAACAACAAAAGAGTGTGGGGATAGCAAATGTTCCCCACTGATGGAAATGTAAAGCCAACTTATCTTCAGTTAGTTTTTCCTCATATTTTCTAAATACTTGAAAGTTCTATAAAAAATAAAACCAGCTGGAGTACCAAAGGTACTTTATCCCGAGCATTTCTTTTATTATCAAATCTGTTTCTCATTTTCTCTTAACAATGACAAGCTTCTCTAGCTAGGAATCGTAAGAGCTGAAGAGACCTGTCTCCTTTCTCCCATCTCTTCCTCCCAGCTGGCCATGCCCAGGCTAAGTCCGGAACCCCTGGGCCGAGAAGAGGAACCATGGCTTCCCAGCTCTCCCTTGAGTCGCACAACCCAAGGCCCCTCCTTTGCGGTGCTGCCCCCCTTCCCTTCGGAACCCTCCCCACCCCACTTTCTCTCTAGCCAGGCTTTGGAGCTCTCCTCATCCTCTCGAACTCTGAAGATCCTGAGCTCGACTCCTCGCTCTGATTTCGGATCCTGCCAGTTGCTCCTGGCACTAAACTGGAAAGTTTGCCTTCCGCTTCCTTCTACTCCTGACCTAGGATCTGAGAGATGGTGCCACAATGTCGATGCAGTTAGTCTGGGACAGCTTGGCTTCTTGGCGTCTCATCAATGTTATCTCTCTTTCTCCCTTTTCCTTCTCCTGCCTCTATGCCCAGCACTGGTGCCCATGAGTCTATCGGGTCATCAGTCCCTTTGGTCTCGTTCCATACCAAGTCAAGAAC
>PVHP010006555.1:0-60016 GCA_004024765.1 Zapus hudsonius | reverse complement strand
GAGAGAGAGAGAGAGAGAGAGAGAGAGAGAGAGAGAGAGAGAGAGAGAGAGAGAATGGGCACACCAGAGTCTCCAGCCACTGCAAACAAACACTGTGCCTCTGGCTTGATGTGGGCCCTGAGGAACCGAATTCAGCTCATTAGGCTTTGCAGGCAAGCGCCTTAACCACTGAGCCATCTCTCCAGTCCTCTTGTTCCATTTCTACATTGCCTGCATGCTCCTGAGGACTATGGATGGGAACGACCAGCACAACGGAGGGCTTTCAGAGCCATGCATGCCCAGGGAGCATGTATTGGAACTCATTCTTCCGTGCGGATAGCGGTGGGTGTGCAGTAAGTGGATAATGACCAGCTAAGCGTCACGGTATAATTATGTCAAGGAGGAGTCAGTCTGGTTCAGTAGTTAGAATGTGGGTTGGAAGAAAGCATAGACCCAGATGAAAATCCCAGCTCAGCCTCTTTGCTAGCTGTGGAAGTTTGGATAAGGCATCCTTTCCACACCTCGATTTCTTAATGGGCACTAATGCTGGTGCATTTGGGGAGCAGGTAGGCATTCATCAATAAATAACAGTGGTTAAGAAGAACACATAAACATCCTCTAAGATTTCATTTGGCTCTGAGTGTCTTTGATTGTCTTAGATAGGACAGAACTCTGACAATATGCGAGGTCAGGATCAGGCTCAGGTCATGCAAAAGCCAGCAGGGAAGGAGCCCGTGAAGAAAGCGGAAAAGCCAGGACCAGAGCTTTGTTCTTATATGCTGTCATGGAAGCTTCTAGAGAGTCTGTAACAGCCTCTCCCTAACGGCAGAACAGGTGAGAATGGCAGAGACTTGGCTAGTTAGTGCCTCAGGACTATAAATGTTTAGCTTCAAGAACCTCCACTGAGCCTTCTCTGTAGGCGAGCCAGCCTACTGTCTGTGCGGCCTTGAGCAGGGTAGTAACCTCTCTAGTGCATTCTTTGAAAATACTTTGATTTATTTCTTTTTAAGCAGAGAGAGACAGACACAGAGCAAGTGAGACAGAAAGAGAATGGGCATGCCAGGGCCTCCAGCTGCTGCAAACTCCAGATGCGTGCACACTTTGTGCATCTGGCTTTACGTGGGCGCTGGGGAATAGAACACTGGTTGTTAGGCTTTGCAGGCAAGTGCCTTAACCATTGGGCAATTTATCCAGTCCCTTAGGGCACTCTTTTGTGAGTGAGGGTGATGAAAGCCTCTGGGTGGTGTAACTGTGACAGTCACAAAGCACCAAACTTATCACAGGGATCAATACATGCATTTTTCCTCCCTCCCTCCCTCCCTTCCTTCCTTCCTTCCTTCCTTCCTTCCTTCCTTCCTTCCTTCCTTCCTTCCTTCCTTCCTTTCCTCCCTTCTTCCTTCCTTCCCTCCTTCCTTCCTTCTTTCCTCCCCTTCCCATTCTTTTCTTATTCTTATAAGAAAAATTCTTATTCCTCTCTTGCCTTCCTTCCTTCTCCTTTCTTTCTTTTTTACTCCCCCTTCCTTCTTTCCTTCATTTCTTTCTTCCTTCCTTCCCCATCTCTCTTCCTTCTTTCCTTCCTTCTATTCCCTCTTCCCTTCCTTGCACCTGCATGTGTGTGGTGTTCATGAGAATGTTTACGTGTTTGGGTGCATGTGTGTTTGTATGCATATGGGGGCCAGAGTTCAATGTTGGAGAATTTCTCTCACCTTCCACCTAATTCTTTGAGACAGGGTCTCTGGCTGAACCTGGAGCTCACAAACTGTCTAGACTAACTCCCCAGCAAGCCTACAGATTTCTCTGCCTCTGTTTCCTCAGCACTGGGATTACAGGCATGCACCACCTCACCCAGCATTATGTGGGTGCTTGGGATTTGAACCCAGGTCCTCATACTTGTGTGTCCAGTGCTTTACCTCCCTGGCTCCTCCAGCCACTCTCCTGAGCTTGTTCAATCTTCCAGCTCAGCTTGGGCACAAAAACTGCAGTGCCACCCACCATTCCCTGAGCTGGGGAGGGCAACATGGCACCCAGTGAAGGCATGCAACCAGCCACTTGCCCCCAGCTCCCGCCATGATGGCCAGAGCTGCCAGACCCACTCACAATGTTGCCGATTTGGAGCATGGCTTCGAAGGATTCCGTCATGCGGTGATGCTCCATGGCCATGAAGACTGTGTTCACCACGATGCACAGGGTGATGGTGAGCTCCGCAAAGGGGTCCGTCACCAGCTCAAAGAGAGCCTTCTTGAGTTTCACCCACTTGGGGCAACACTCCCAGATCAGATACTTCTGAGCCAATCTGATCAGGCAGGGTGGGCACCTCAGTTCAGACTCCTCGAGTTCTGCATTACAGGTGTGGGGGGGTCAATGACACCTGTCAGTCATGTGTCACCTTGGACTGCCCACCCTTGGTCATGCTCTAGACCCTTCTATATCAATACCTACCGCCTCCACTCTTTGGCTCTTATCTCCCTTGGCAAGCACTTTACATACCAACCCCTCTCCCCCTAACCATTTTCTTTCCTCCTTTTCTCTCCTGTCCCCGGAATCTGGTTTGTTTCCACTCCTTTCTTTTCCCTGCCCCTCCCAGCATTAATAAAGCATGTGTCCATTGGGCCCCCAGGATATTGTGATCTTTGTCTTTTCTCTCCTACCCATGGCTGCTATTTCTTAGTTTGTCCTGGTATCTCTTCCTTTCCAGGCTTGATGTGTTGGAGAGATCAAGGATTCTCTCTTCTGCTCCTTTTGTCCTGTTTTGGGGTATTCTTATTGAACCCCAAGGCCCTAAAAAACCATTTCTTTGCAGATTCCCTCTAAATTAGACCCAGGTTCTGATCTCCTCCAGCCCCAGGTTCATCCCTCCATCTGCCTCCATTAAGTTTCTACTGACATGTTTAATTGGGACCATCTCTCTTCAGGGCAATTAAATAGCTTTAGGCTGTCTATAAATTCCACTTCATGACACAAAGCCCGGAGTTAGAGAGAGTGGCAGAGAAAGATGATTTCCATAATCTACAATAATAACAAGGAGGGAAATAATCCGTAAAGTCCATCATGGGAAAGGATGAAGCAGGTTGATTTGTGATGATAAAGTTCTCATGTTTGTGGTATGAGCTGACAGAAGTGTAGATTACTGCTGGAAGGACCCAAGAGAAACTGGAAGGAGTTATGCTGAGATGCTTAGAGAGCAGGTGAGGTCTTCAGTGGGAGGGAGGGACATGGTTTTCATTGCACATCCATGGGTGGCATGGACATTCTTTTTTTACAATATACATTTTTAAAAAAGTTTATAGAAGGCCCTGAAAGATGCCCCAGCAGTTAAAGGCATTTATTTGCTCCACAAATCTTTTGACCTGGGTTTAAACCTCAATGCCCACATAAAAGTGGGGCACAAACTTGCACATGCTTCTGTAATCCAAATGTCCCTGTAGCAATGGAGGCAGAGCCAGAAGAATCCCAAGGCTTGTGGGCCTGCTAGACTGGCCTTCCCAGTGGTGAAAATACAGCAATAAGGGGACCCTGTCTCAAACCAGGTGAAAGGAGAGGACCAGCACTTCAAGGTTGTCCTCTGACCTCCACATGCATACATCCTGTCACACATGTGCCCATATGTACACACACTATAAATAAATAAATACATTTTTAAAAAGGTTTAGAAATGGCTACATGAGCCTTCCTAGATACTAACAACACACAGGCCAAGGATGAAATCAAGGAAACACTCGAATTCACAATTGCCTCAAAAAAAAAAAAAATAAATCAGGTACCTTGGAATAAACCTAACCAAAGAAGTGAAGGACCTCTACAATGAAAACTCTCAAACACTCAAGAGAGAAATTGCAGAAGACATAGGAAATAGAAAGACAACCCATGTTCTTGGATTGGAAGAATCAATATCATAAAAACATCAATTTTACCAAAGCAATCTACACATTTAATGCAATCCCCATCAAAATTCCAATGGCAGTCTTCACTGAAATAGAAAAAAACAATCCTAAAGTTCATTTGGAATCACAACAAAACACGAATAGCCAAAAAAAATCCTAGGCAACAAAAATAAGGCTGGTAGTATCACCATGCCTGTTTTTAAGATATATTACAGAGCCATAGTAACAAAAACAGCATGGCACTGTCATAAAAACAGAACATAGATCAATGGAACAGAATAGGGGACCCTGATGCAAATCCAGACAGTTATCCAGGATGATGAAGATATAGTTCATTTAAACAATGGAGTACTATTCAGTGGTAAAGAAAAATGAAATTTGCAGGGAAATGGATGGACCTGGAAAGGGTCATACTAAGTGAGGTAACTCAGGCCCAGAAAGCCAAATGCCACATGTTCTCACTCATATAAAGGCACAGCCAGTGGCCATAGATTGTTACTAGAGAAACTTCAGTGCCAGGGATGGGATACATTCCAGTGAGTTTTTGGCCAGGGCGGTTCCTGAGGCCCCCAAAACATTACAGGCCACTGCCAAGGCTCTTGGTTGCCCACCAGAATGAGATGGTAAGACCCTATTGCTGAAGACCACATAGGCTTGGACTGCAGGTCACTGAGAAATCAAGCTGGAGCTGAGCTGGAAATCTCCTCCCTGTTAACCAGCTGACAGAAAGCTGTTAAAAGCTATGTTGCATGCGGCCCTATGGGAGAGAGAAGTCATCAATGGTGGTGAACAGCAGTGGACCTCGCAAGCCTTAAGACTGGCCAGCCAGGCCAAATGTGCCAACTGGGGCAATAGTGGCACATCTATTGTGGGGGAAACCAACCGCTCTCTAATTAGACTGGAAGGAGGGAAAGCATGCCTGCTACTGGAGGAGGTCATGAGCCCCAGGGGAGTAACACCTGCTGTTGTCTGGCTAAATGCATATATTGTGCCCACCAAACTGCCTTAGAAGCACTTTAAAAAAAATAAGCACACCCATACAATAATGCTACTCTCACTCTTGGCTAGAGAAGCTTCTCTTTTTTCAGATGGCAGTGACCACTTGGATAACTCAAAAGACACCACAGTGCTGAGAAGAAGTGACAGTGGAGTGTTCAGCACTGGGACATCTCTATCACACTTCCCGAGGCTCAGGGTCTATTGTGGAATAGGTGGAGGAATGATTGTAGGAGCCAAAGGAAGGGGAGGACTGCTCACAACGCAAACTTCCAGACACGAAATGACCTTGATATTCATGACCTCACAGTGCCTGACAATACCTACACATAATGGGAGGAAACGATGATGACACCGAACAAAACAGAGACTAATTGAGAGGGGGAGAGAGATATGGGGGGAGGTTGGGAAAGGGGGGAATCATAATAGTTTATGATCTATGATTATGAAAGCTAGCAATAAAAAGTTTAGCAAAGAAATAGCTACATGTCTCCTATAATTGTGCTGGCAGTGCCATTTTGGTAGATAGTTTAAAATTTTTATACGTGTTCACACTTACCCACGTATTCCTTCACGCTGGCTTGCACATGTGTTCTGAATGTAACACCTTCCTCACCTCAAGGCTTAGATAACACCTGCCAATTTTTTCCCTTTTTTGTGGCTTCACTTTTCATTTAAAACTTTGGTGTGTTTGCACTTTATCTTGGGAAAGTAACACAATATTGATTTTTTCCCAAATCTTCAGTTATTTCTATCAATGCCATTTATTAGATCATCTGATTTTCCCCTCCAAGTAGAAATGACATTTTTTAAAAAGTCAGGTTACTCTCATAGATGTTGATATATTTTCATTCAGATGTGTTCATTTCTCTTCCATAGATGAGCTGATCTAAGTTTGTGACCATGCTATTTTAATTACTTACTATGGCTATTTTTTTGGTGTATGTGTGAGCTGAGCAGGGGTACATTTATGTGTGGGTGCATGTTCGCATACGCACATGTGCACTCTGAGGTCAAAGGGCAATCCAGACACTGTTCCACGTGTACCATCCACCCCCCCTTTTTGGGAAATTAACAGGATTTTTTTTTTGCAATTGTGTGTACATGAAGACGAATGCCAAACACTGTGTCACTTTTGTCCAAATGGAATGTGAGTGAGAATTGAACCCAGGCTGGCAGGTTTGGTAAGCAATCGAGTGCCTTAAACCACTAAGGTATCTGCCCAGCCCTCACTTTTTAAAAACTTAGCATCTCTCACTGGTCTCGAACTTGCCAAGAACTGGCCAGTGAACCCCAGGGATCCGTCTGTCTTCACCTGCCTGGTGCTTGGATTTACTAGCGTGCTAAACTAAACCGCTCCTGACTTTTTGAATTATTTTTGTTTATTTATTTATTTGAGAAAAAGAGAGAGGGGAGAGAGATAGACAGACACACACAGAGAAAGAGAGAAGAGAGGAAGGAGAGAGAGAGAGAGAATAAGAATGCCAGGGTCTCTTGCCACTGCAAATAAACTGCAGACCCATGCATCACTTTGTGAGTCTGAATTCCTGACTTCTTTTACATGAGTTCTGGGAACTGAACTCAGTTCTCATGCTTGCAAGACAGACACTTCACCCACGGATCCATCCCCCTAGCCCCATTTCTGTGGTTTTTTTCACACTACCAATGTCAAAACTTGCCAACCATGGTTCTCTTAAGTAGTTGACGCATCCCGGGAACAAAATCAACCATCCCTATTTGGAACCAAAGTGCACTTTTCCTGGACCCATTTTAACATTAACAAGAAACACAGGAAGTAGTGTTGAGTGAAGGTGGAGGCGGACCTGCCATCTTGTAGGAAGTAGCCTGTCTGTGAAGCATGATGGGAAAAGGCTCAGCTTTGTAAGCCCCGTTTGCATGGCTGATCTTGACTGACCAAAGCATACAGAGGTGAAATAATCCCAAACTTGCTAGACTTGGCCATGGTTATGTGTCTTTCTCACAAGAGTCTTCAGAAAGAACTTGCTTCCTGTCATACAAATACCCTTCCTTGAGATAACAGCCAAAGTTTCTGTGGTAATTTGAATGCATGTCCCCCATAGACTCAGGTGCTCTATGAAAGCTTATAACTTGGATCTTCAGCTGCCTGGCTGGAGGAGGTGTCACTGGGGGCAGATCCTGGGGTCCAGCCCTAAGGTGTTGTCATGGTTTGATCCAGGTGTTCCCCACAAACAAATGAATGTGTTCTGAGTGATCGATCCTCAGCTGATGGCAGTTTGGGTTTTACAATCTCGCTGGAGCTGTGTTGTTGGGGGCGGGTTTATGGGGGTCATAAACCAGCTTCCCCTTGCCAGTGTTTGGCACACCTTCCTGCTGCTGTTTTCAGTGCTGTGGCGGAGGTGATGTCCACCCTCTGCTCATGCCATCGTTTTCCCTGCCAGGATGGAGTCTCCCCTTGAGTCTGTAAGCCTAATAAACCCATTCCTCCACAAGCCATTTTTGTTTGGGTTTTTTCTGCGCAGCAACTAGAAAGCTGATTACAACAGGTGTGTTTGGGGGTAGATCTGTTTTCCAGCCCAAAGGTTTATACAGAAAAGTCTGAGCTTGGGCAAGGTCCCTACCATTGGCTGCCCATTCGTGCCTGCTGCTTTTGGTTTTTATGGTCTGCTTGCTTGTTTCTCTCTGCTTCAATATATGGAAGCAGCTTTTTCTGCCATTCTTGGAACTTTCTCCCTGGATCTGTAAGCTTGAAATAAATCCCTTCCTCCCCTAAACTGTGCCTGATTTGGAGGTTCATCCCAGCAATATGGAGCTGACTACAACAGTCCCCACTTGGAACCCTCTCCCGTCATATCGGAACTCTGTGGAATATTCCTCTTTGTCCTTGACATTCCATTTCTTCTGCTTCCCCAGAACCTCCCATGTAACATCCTCACAAAACCCAAAAATACCCAAACACCAGATCCAAAAAGTTCTCCTCAGCTTTCTTATTCTACTGTGTATCTTTAATTTCTTTTTGTGTCAGAGACAAACTTCTTGAGGATGTTCAAACAATATCTCCATCTCTTCACCTCCAGCTGATTCTCCACATCCTTTGGGGTGTGACCTCTACCTTCTGCTCCACTCTGACAAGCCTGTTCTCTGAGGATCACTGATGACATCATGTCACGAAAGCTCTGGAACATTCTCCCAGACCTTCCTATAGCATTGCCTCTGTTGGCCTTTCTTTTCTCGCCGAAGGAATGCAGACCCTTGGCTCTCCATTGTCCTCTTCCAGGTCCTCTCCTATTTCTACATTTTCCTTTTCAGGCTTCCATTGTGGTGATTTTTGTGTGAAATATCCCCCATAGCCTCGTGTGTGTGTGTGTGTGTGTGTGTGTGTGTGTGTGTGTGTGTAACTAAGCCTCATACTTGGTCCTCAGTTGGTGGAGCCTTCGGGAGGTGGAGCCTTGCTGGAGGAGGTGCGTCCCTAGGGAGGACCTTGAGGTTTATTATTTCAGTCCACTGGGTGTTCAGAGGCAGCTCATTCTTGCTGCTACCTCCCAGCTGATGTGGCAAGACGTGATGCCCAGCCTCTGCTCTGCCATGCTTTCCCTGCCAGGATGAAACTTCCTCTTCAAACTGTAAGCTTCAAATAAACCTCTTCCTCCCATAAGCTGCTTCTGGTTGGGTGCATTTTGTTTCAGCAACAAGAAGGGAACTGCTACACCTGTTTGAACCCATCTCTTCTGCTCAATCATCCCACATTGTAGTTTCTTAACTCTGTCCTAGCCGACTTCCCTTCTTAAGTGATCCCATCCACCTGACACCTTCTCCCTTGCTTCTTTTCAAAATTACCTCCATCTTCAAGTCATTGCCAAAGATGCATCCCTAAGTCCCTCTCTCTACTTATGTCACTTCTAGAACGATTGACCATCAAGCCAGCTTCCTGATGGACATCCCTACCGGATGCACTCGACACCCAACATGTCCCAGACGCAACTCCTGCACATCCCCTCCTCTGACCACGAAGCCCTCAGCTTTCCCTCTGCTTGCTTCATCGTGAGTCACTGTACCGGCCTCCCTTCAGCCTCCACACCATCAGCCCTTGAATCTTCTGCCCTTAAAGATCTCTACGGTCCTTTCAATTCCCAGCATCCTGCCGCTGCTCCTCCAGAGTCTAAGCTCTTCCAACCTGATTTCCTCTTGGCTCGTTTCCCTGCCAACAGCCTTCCCTTCTTAACCTATTCTCCACAAGTATTCCCAGTAACTCTTAGAAAAGGCAGTGTAGCTCCCCTACCAGTCCTTTATGGAACCTCACTGCTCTTAAGATGAAACCCAATGCCCAAAATAATGTTTAGGAGGCTTCGTAGATCTGGCCCCTTGCCTTATTTTGAGTACCTTCTCTCCTTGCTGTCAATTGTTCCAGCTAGAAGCGACATTCTCATTCCCACCCCAGGGATTTTCTGCCTTCAATGCTTCCTTCCCTCCTGGCAAAACTTACCCCTCTCCCCTTAGCATCCCACACTTTTTCTCCAATACACTCAGCACCCCACTAATAACTTGTCTCATGTTCTTCTCTCCTGCTAAGTGTGAGGGCAGCTGTTCTCACTGACTATCCTGCTCTGCTCTTGCGATTTGGACAAGAGCCAAGTCTCAGCTTGGATGCCAGGCTTGGATGGCTTGCAGGCCTTGACTTTCGTGAACTGCCAAGCTCCTGTTGGCTTGGGCCAAACCTTCTTAGACAGAATCACTCCCAAAGAGGTGGCCCTGTAGATCCCATCATGACTCTGACAGCACGAAGTGCCTTCATGGGCTTCATAATGACCATGCTTCAAGTTAGAGAAGCTTGTACATCCTATGCTGGGAACACACTCACCTCACCTCAAGTCACCTTTCCTCAGATTCCCTTCTCTCTCTCTCTCTCATTTTTCTCTTTCTTTCTTTTTTCTTCTTTTTCTCTTTCTCTCCTTTCTTCTTTTTCTCTCTTTCTCTTTCTTTCTTTCTTTCTTTCTTTCTTCCTTCCTTTCCTCCTTACTTTCTTTACTTTTATCTCTCCCACCTTCCTTCTTCCCTTCCCTTCCCCTCCTTCCTCTCTTCCCTCCCTCTTTCCTTTCCTTTCTCTTGCTTCCCTTCCTTTGTGTGTGTATGGTGTGCATTCATGTATGTGTGTCCCTTTGTGTGTGGGTACATGGGTGTGCATGTGTGGAGGTCAGAAGTAACATTGGATGTCCTCAATTGCTTAACTTTTTTAAAGAAAAACATAGTTTCTCAATGAATCTAGCACCCACTGATCTGGCTAGACAGGCCAGCCAGTGAGCACTAGGGCTCTGTCTGTCTCTGCCCAGCACTGGGATTACAGGTATATGACACTCATCCCAGCACTTTATATGGCTTCTTGGGATGCAAACTCAATTCACAGCAAGCACTTAACAAACTGAGACATCTCCCCAGCCCCAGATCTCTGTTCTTAACTTCTAACCCCACTTGCTTCTTCTTCACGCTACAATTTTCTGTGGTCTAACAATCTGGGATGCATTGGGGTGGATATTTTATTCACTCCCATCTTTCTTTCGAAGTCAGGATCTTGTTATGTCGAGCTGGCTGTCCTGGAACTCACGATATAGACCAGGTTATCTACAGCCTCTTTTTTTAAAAAAAAATTATTTATTTATTTACAAGCAAAGAGATTCAGAGAGAAAGAGAGATAGAAAGAGAGGGAGAGAGAATGAGAATGGGTACACCAGGGCCTCTAGCCAATGCTAAGAAACTCCAGATGCCCGTACCACTTTGTGCATTGGCTTTATTTGAGTACTGAGGAATCAAGCCCAGGTTGTTAGGCTTTGCAAGCAAGTACCTTAATCGCTGACTCATCTCTCCACCCCCTGCCTCAGCCTCTTGAGTGCACTGCTATGCCTGGCTCCTGGCTCAATGTCTGAGGAACTCTCTCCCCAGGTTCTCACAGGATGAGTCCTTCACGTTAAATTTCTGGTCTTATTAGAGAAAATGGCTTTCCACAGTCCACTGGTCTAAAATAAGAACCTCCTACTCACAATCGCCTTCCCTACACTATTTCTTCTCCTCTTTCTTCTCACTACTTGAATACTTTTTGTGTTAATTAACCACATCTCTGTCTCCTCCAAGGAGCAGAGTCCATGAGAGCAGGTGCACATTTTGCTCACCACTAAATCCCCAGCACCTGGAATAATGCCAGACATATAACAGATGCTCAACATATGTTTGTATGGACAATTTTTTTAAGTGCTGAGGGGCTTGGGAGATGGCTCAGCAGGTAACCAGCTTCCTGTAGAAGTGGGAAGATTGTCAGAGCCACAGAGTGGGTGAAAATATCCTGAGCCACAGTGCTCCCCCCCCCAAGACTGCCTGAGACCTTATATACCCGCCAGTGAACACCAATTACTCTACCTGGGAGAGGCCTCGGGGGAGTGGGGATGTTAGACTAAAACCTTTGTAAAAAAATGAAAATATATAAATTTGAACTTTAACAGAGTGCTTTCTGTGTAAGCATGAAGTCCCGAGGGGGCTTCAGAACACATGAGCTTGATTCCCAACACCCACATAAATAGCTGGGCATGGCCACATGTCTGTAATTGTTCCTGTAGAGAGCAGAGAGCGAAAAGTCATTGAGGCCTACCAAAACACCCAACACATTCTGGAATCAGTGAGAGACTCCATCTCAAGGAAACAAGCAGCAGAGCCTCAGAGGGGGGCAGCTACCCAGCATCTGGCCTCTGCATGCAAGCTCACGGGGTGCATGCGTCTACACATACATGTGCATACGCCACACACACCACTCCACTCACACAAGCTTCCCACACTACTATGCACACAAAAAAAGTTCTGAGGAATAACTTTTTAAAATCAAGAAATTTGCATTTAATGTTAGCTGTTTGGTGACTAATAACAAAAATAAAACATTCCAGAAACCCATGTGACCCCCCAAAACTTGCAGGAAATGCAATGACATTTTATGTAGACTTGAAAAATGCTAAGAATACAAACACTAAAATAACAAAAAGCGATGATTAAATAATTATCAATGAGGAAAAAAATCATTTGGGAATGTCTGTATCACTATTACAGTGGTATACACACTTCTTAAGACCCGACCTCAAACTAATGTCCATGGCCCCATATCTGAATGCAATTTATTCTTCAGGCCCCTCACCTGGGGACTTGGTTTTGATGAAGTCAATGTCTGATTTATTTCATCATCTCAGGTTGTGCTTGCGTTTTGAGAACTCATGTTTTTGGTGGAGCATACAGCTGATGAGGAGATCTTATTTGAGTTGCGAGTCCCAAATGCCCTCTGGGAGAGAGCATTCCTGGAGATGGCTCTTCTCCAGAGTCCCTCTTTGGAGCCGCCCATGGGGGGGACAGGCACGTCATTCCAGCATTTGGGAGGTGGAGGTATATGGATCAGGAGTTCAAAGGTCATTCTGGGCTACCGTAGCAGTGCCTTTCTCCTTGCTGGGACAAAAAACCCTGACCATAACAACTCATGGTTGGCCCACTAAACAATGTAACTCATTATGGACAATAAAGAAAAATAATGCAGTTCCATGCAAAAAAAAAAAAAAAACCCTGACCAGAAGCAGCTTATAGAAGGGGAGGGTTTATTTATGGCTTACAGTTTGGAGGAGACGCTTCATCGTGTCAGGGAGAGCATGTCAGGAAGAACTAGGTGTCACAGCTCACATCAGTAGGGAGGAAGTAGGCAGAGGGGGCTGAGTGAAGCAGATGAGACTGGGCATTAACACCCCAAGGCCCATCTCTGTGACACATCTCCTCCAGCAAAATTCTACCTCCTAAAGACTCCATAACCTTCCCACATAGCACCACCAACTAGTGATTAACTATTCAAACACATGAGGCCATCCAAGGGGGACACTCCACGTTCCACTTTCCAACTACCATGACTTCCTGGCAAGGTTCAAGGTCTGCTTCATGAGACCCTGTCTCGAAAACAATCAGCTAAACAAATGAACCCCCAGGAAACAGTACCTCTTGGGCTCATATGTATCTGGTTCTGGGAGTGGAGTCACAATACTACTATTTCTGTCATTCTAGAGGCATGGGCACTCTCCAAAGTAACTGGATATGAAGAAGGCAAGGTTCTCCCTATCTACCCTGAAGCAAAATGAAGGCTGGGTTAGATGGGTTGGGGCAGCCTCCATGCTCAGGATGAGGAGGATCCAGATGTGCTCTATGGGGCCTGTGTGCATAGCTAGCAACTTCCCCCTCTTCTCCCTCTTGGCCGGAAGGTAGACAATCCCCCAGGAGACCGAGTGAGTTCCCTCTTGATTGGCAGAACCCAAAATTGACAAGGATTTAGTGAAATGGACTGGTTAATTTCCTTAAATTGTCTTTCCATGTTTAAAGTAAAGCTGGAGCTGGAGAAGGAAATGAAATTACAACTGTGAAAGTTACAGTCGTGAAAAAAAAACTGTGAGGAATAATTTTTTTCCATGCTGGAAAATTAAAGACTGTTAAATTCCTTGCACACCTGAGAGATGACCTGACCTTCTCCAGGGCCTGCCAGATCACTTTTAAAATCCAGTTTGTGACTATATATGGATCGTATGCTAATGAGAACAAGAGATGAATGAGGGTACTTTAGTCTATAGATTCTTTTGTTTTTTGAAAAAAAAATATGCACATCAAAAAGCACCTTGAGGCTTGGGGGATTGCTCAGTGGATAAGCACTTGCCATTCAAGCCCAAGTTTGGACCTCCCCTGCCCCCCAGGCTTCATATAAAAGCCAGAAGCCATGGAGGACATCTGGAATCCCAGCACGCTGAGACGGTGGGAGCACTTCCTAGAGGCTTGGAAGCTCACAGACCAGCTAGTCTGGTGAGCACAGCAGTGGACAACAACACCAAGGTCAAGGTGGAAGGTGAGGACTGACACTCAAAAGTTGTTCTTTGATTCCACATACATGTGCACACACACGCCCACAGGCACACATGGTGGCACTCGCTTGTAATCCCAGCTCTGTGGAGGCAGAGACAAGTGGGTTCCTGGGGCTTATTGGCCAGCCAGTCTAGCCTAATATGAACTCCAAGGCAATGAGCTACCATATCTCAAAGAAAGAATTGCAGGTGCTTGGGAAATGCTCAGCAGTTAGGAGCACTTGTTACTTAAACACGAGAGCTTCTTGGGCTGGAGTCTGCCAAGTTCAACTCCCTGGCCCATGTACAAAGCTAAGTGTAGCCACACACCTATAACTCAAGTGTATGGGTCTAGAGAATTCCTGGAGCTTTGGTTGAGGGAGAAATTCCATCTCAAGGAAACACATGAGAGAGAAGAGGACACCTGAGGGCTGGAGAGATGGCTCAGCAGTTAAAGGAGCTTGCTTGCAAAATCTGATGGTCGGGGTTCAATTCCCATGTAAAGCCAGATGCACAAAGTAGCACGTGTGTTTGGAGTTCATTTACAGTGGTAAAAGGTCCTGATATACCCACACTCACTCTCCTGCTCTCAAATAGATAAATAAAAATATTTTAATAGCTGGGCGTGGTGGTGCACACCTTTAATCCCAGCACTCTGAGGCAGAGGTAGGATAATCACTGTGAGTTCAAGGCCACTCTGAGACTACATAGTGAATTCCAGGTCAGCCTGGACTAGAGCAAGACCCTACTTCAAAAATCCAAAAACAACGAAACAAGAAAATTTAAGTACTCTGGTTTCCACATGCATTTACACACATGTGAATCTGTACACATATGAACACGCACAATAGACATATGTATGAGAAAGGAAACCCATCAGCAAAGGATTCTGGGACTTAAGGCATAAGAAGGGAGCACTTATGACCTCAGGACTCAGAGCTGAGTCCATATGCACAGGTCAGACTCACCACAGCACAGAGGACAGATGTCCCAAAGACAGCACTTACCCTCGATGACAGAAGTCATGATACTGACAACACTCATGGCCCTTTGGATTCGGAAAGGTTCATTCAAGTATTCTGCTGACAAGAAAGTCTTCTTCTTTCCTGCATCGAATGCCTGTAGGGACACAAACAGCTTCAGGAAATGGCCACAACTGACGTCATCAGCAGCAAAGATGGGTCACCTAGCCTCTCACTGAGCTGCCCCAGACCTGGAGAAATAGTACTGGTGCTTGAAGCTGGGGTAAGGGCTCGGGCATGAGGACCAGTGCTCAGGGCTGAGATGAGCCACAGCCCAGGCTTGAGGGCACCAGGCTGAGCTGGGCTCACCCGAGACTCTGCAAACTCCTCTCTAGGACACAACCTGGGCACCATGATGACGAGGAAGATGGGGCGATCTCAGGATCGCTGAGGTTTCTAGCAAAGAGAGTGATGCCATCCGATGGGCTTGGGTCTCAGACTAAATAAAAAAGAGAAAGTGAGGGCTGGAGAGATGGCTCAGCAGGTAAGGTGTGTGCCTGCAAAGCCTAACGACCATGGTTCGATTTCCCAGTACCCAAGCACAAAGTGATGCAAGTATCTGTAGTTTGTTTGCAGTGGCTAGAGGCCCTGGCACATCCATTCTCTCCCTCCCTCTCTCTCTCTCTCTCTCTCTCTCTCTCAATAAAAAACCATTTAAAAACGAGAAAGTGAGTTGAATGCTAGCATTCATCTTTCTCTCTCTGCTTCCTCACGGTAGATGGGATGTGAACAGCTGCCTCACACTCCCGCCCCCATGCCTCTGCCACCATGATGGATGGTACCTTCAAACTGTGAGCAAAAATAACCCTTTCCTTCCTTAAGTTGCTTTTGTCCTAGCAATGAGGAGAGTAATGAAGACATAGGGGAGGAGTGAATGACCTTCACCATGAGGTTCCTGACCTCTCTTCTAGCAGGCTGATTTTCCTCCCCAGAGCATGACCCAGGTCCAATTCCACATAGCCTCTTCCTTTCTGCAGGGAACATTTGTGGGTTTTGATTGTCCAGCTGTTACATGTCTGTGAGAGCTGGACGTTTGTGTGGTGTCCCTGGCCCCCAAAACATACTTTGAAATCCCGAACCACAGCAGGTGGAACCTTCAGGAAATGATTAAAGTCACGAGGAGTCCTCATCCATAAATTAATGATATTATCAAAGAGACCCCAGCACAAGCATGAGGACCTCAATTTTGATCTCCAGGATCCATGGAAAATGTTGGGGGTGGTCTTGCATGCGTGTAACCCCAGCACTAGGGAGGTAGAGGCAGAGATTCTCTGGGACTCACTGCCACACTGGTGAGTTCCAAGTTCAGTGAGAGACGCTGCCTCAAAGAATATGTTGGAGAATGACCGAAACAGATCTCTGACATTGATCTCTGGCCCCCAACCATGTGCCCATCTACCTGCACACACACACATGAACACATATATACACACATAATAAAGACTCAGGAGAGCTCCCTCACTGCTCCCACCACGTGAGGACATGGTACAGAGTGACATCTGTGAGCCAAAGGAAGACCTTTACCAAACACCAAATCTGTAGGTGTCTTGATCATGGACTGCTCAATCTTCAGAACTGTGACAAGGAAACTTCTGTGGCTCGTTAGTCTATGGTATTGTGTTATAGAAGCCCAAACAGGTTAACACAATCTTCGCGACCCTTCTCTCTTTGGGTCTTCACTGGAAGTTCTGTCTGGGTTTTGTGCCAGGGCCCATGACCATAGTCACACTCATACTCTGGACTTGGGGAGTTTAAGTCTCCCACAGTTGATTCAGCACTGCACACACCATGCAGAGTTCAAATTCAAGGAGCATGTATTGAGCAATTTCCTTAGCTGGGCCTGGGAGTTCCACTTAAACAATAAATACAAGGTTTAGAAAGTTCCCAAGCATGAGGACTCAGCAAGTGATAGTATAAGTTGCTGTTTATAATTACTCATCATATGTGTATAAATGTAAGTACTTTATTATTTCATTAATTAGAAACCTTTTTGGGGGGTTGGTTTTTCAAGGTAGGGTCTCTCTCTCTAGCCCAGATTGACCTGGAATTCACTATGTAGTCTCAGGGTGGCCTTGAACTCATGGCGATCCTACTTCTGCTTCCCAGTGCTGGGATTAAAGGCATGCACCACCTTTAAAAACCTTATTACAAGAGGAGAGAGGGGGGCTTGAATATTACAGAATATCCTCTGTGACTCCATTGGTAACTGACAGAGCTGGGACTGAAACCCAGGTCCTTGCCACATGGTAGGGCTCATGATCTGAATGGTTTCACTAGAAAGAACCAGGATGAGAAACTAAGAAATGTAGCTGTTTTAGAAACAGAGAGGGAAGAGGAAGGGGCTGACTCCAAGGGAGGCACATGATACTGAGGTATTTTCTGGAGTGCTGGGACACCTCCCAGAGAGGCCAGCAGACTGCACTGGACTTTTAGGACTCTGGGTTGGCAACCCTCTTTTGCCCTGATGACCTGCTCTCTCTCCACCTTTCTGCCCTGCTCTGGGTCCAGGGAGAGCTCACCCTCTGGCTCTAGTCAGGTTTGGCCAATGGGAAGCACTAACAGATCATCAGGAAAGAGGAAACCAGTTGGCTCTATGTCCCTTGTTTGCTCCCATGGGGCTGTGGTAACAGCACTTGTGGCTCTCTACCTAGAGCACAGATGCCACTAGGCAGTGACGGATCACAGCTCTAGCTCATGTGTGCATGTGCACAAGCAGAGGCCAGAGAATAACCTTGATCGTCCTTCCTCAGGCACTGCCCACTTTTTTTTTTGAGACAGAGTATCTCATTGGCCTGGGGCATCCTAAGTAGGCTAGACTGGCTGGCCAGTGAGTGCCAAGGATTCACCTGTCTCTGCCTCCCCAATGCCGGGATTATAGGCCTATACCACCATGCTGGCTCTTTTTCTTACCTTTTTTTTTTAAGGTAGGGTTTTGCTCTAGCCCAGGCTGGCTCTTTTAAATTTATATTTATATTTTATTTTGTGTGTGTAGGATGTGGTATATGTGTTTGCATGGTGTATGTGTGTGTTTGCAGATTTGCAAACATGCAGAGGCCAGAGATGGATGGTGCGTGTTCTCCTTCATCACCCTTCTGCTTCATTTCCTTGAGACAGGATCTCTCACTAAACCTGGTGCTTGCTCTGCCTTTTGGTTATATTGGCTGACCAGGGAGTCCCAGCAACCTTTGTGTTTCTGCCCTTCTCAATACTGGGATTATAGGTATGTGTAGCCATGACTAGCTTTTCGTGTGGGTGCTGGGGATTGAACTCAAGTCCCAGGATTTGCAAGGAAAGCACCTTGCTGAGTCATGGCCCGGCCCTGCTGTATCACTTGACAGATTCTAATTCTGATCTTTTTCTCTCACTTTCTCAGTGTGGGAAGGTACTAGCTCCCCGTTGTTCCTGGTCTCCAGGCCTCTCAGTGTCCCTCAGCTCCCTGATCCCAGCCCACATCTTTGTAAATACTTTATTAAACTCCTTCTACTTGTTCGTTGGAGTGGACCATCTGCTTCTTTCTGGGATACTGAGTCACTTGGTATGCAATTAGATTTTGCTAACACAATTCTCTCAGACCTTCCCAAGTCAGTAGAACCAGAAAACGATCTCTTTTCAAGCCTCTTTGCAAATCATTCGGTGTCCTGGACAGCCTGAGAGGGTAAATGGAGCCATGAGAAGCATCGTTACTGAGACTAGAGGAAGAACTCCAATTAAATCGCAGCTCTCAACTAGGTGAGGAGTCCCTGGTTGACTGTCCCAGGCTGTAGCTATTCTCTTATGGTGAGGGTCTGTGTCCCCATCTCCTAATTTGTGCAGTTTGATGAGTTATTTGTCCTATGAGTAAAGCAGCTAGAGTTGCTGTGCTTTGATCGAGGTCTGTCCTAAGCACCTTCCACATTTGGGGGAGTGTGTGTCCCATTTGCCAAGCCTCAGGGGTAGTTGGGACAGAGCCACAGGCACGTAGAGTCCCTGGTTTTTCTCATTCCATCCAGGGAGCCAACAGGGCCATCTTTAAAGCAGTGATGGCAAGTGAAGACAGAAAGACTCTGAGGAAACCTGAGGTCAGATGGGAAGCAATGTGCACCCTTGCTCTGCAGAGAAGTCAAGGGACAAGTTCAACCTCAGGCACACCCAGTCACTTCCCAGGGTCTCACTTGCCCTGTCTTTTCATAAAAGGGAGTGGGATGGGAAGCACTGGAAAGATGATGACTAAAGGACTCATTGGTGACACTCAGAACTTTTTGGCCTCTGGCTGGAAGGCTCTCTAAGGGAGGTCAGAGCACACAGGAACTCACCGAGGCTTCTTCAGTGGCTACAGGGTCGAACTCGCCAGTGGACAGTGTGTGCTGTTCCTCTTCTCCAAGCCCCAAACCAGGGTTGGGGGGTTGAAGCAGTGGGCTCCTGGGGAGAGGGCCTTGCTGTCCAGAACCCCTGGCCAGCATCAGGGAGTTTCGATGGCTTTCATGGTCTCCGTGAAAAACTCCATCGTCTGTGATCCCATCAGGGGCTCGAAAATGGAACACACTGCCATGGCTAGCCCGACGTCTCCCAGAAGAAAGACCTAGAAAAGACTGGGAATTGGCCCAGATGAGTAAATAAAAAAATGAGTTGGGTTCTCTCCATACATCTTGAATATACTTACTTCTATCTGCTTATAATTCCTGCCCTCACAACCTTCCTGTAACTACAGAAAGACCTAAAGGGTATCCTGGGTAGGCATCAGGAAGGACCTGGGTGTGGTGGTTTGACTGAAATGTAACCCCCGCCTGTGGCTCACAGGTTTTTAAGACGTGGTCCCCAGCTGGGGGCAATTTGGGAAGGTTGTGAAAACTTTGGGAGGTGAAGCCTTACTGGAGGAGGTGTGCACTGAAGGGAGACCTTGAGGTTTTTGGTCTCATCCACTGGGCATTCAGAGCTAGCTCAGTCATTGCTTCTCACAAGTGAGATGACAAGATGTGACACCCGGCTGTCTTCTCCTGCCATGCTTTCTCTGCCATGATGAAACATAGACCCATTCCTCTAGTCACAAGAAGGTCACTACTACACTGGAGAAAAGAACATTCTAGACAAACTTGAGGGGCAGGAGAGAGGTGAGGGGGCAGGCCACAGGGTTCCATAGATCAGCTAGTGAGTCGCTGTGGTTAAGAAGACCAGTGTGTCCCCTGGCTGAGTCAGCTGTTAGCCAGCCTTTGGCCACATTTCTAGACATCACTGTCCTAAGTTCCCACCTCTCCATGTAAAAATGTGGTCTAAGAAGATTTTAGAACTAGAGCATGCTTGGAATGTGGTCGCTGAATGAACAAGTACACTTTAACTGTCTGAAAGTTAGTTAGTTTGCGCGGTTCATTGCATTCTGTCTGCATGAGTGTGAGGGCTTGCATTGCATGGAGCAGGCGAGAGCTTTATAGTCTAATGAATTTCCAGGATCCCTCGAGACAACCTTTGAACGGTCAACAGTGGGAAGATTGAAGGAAGAGTTGCAGCCTAATTTCCTGGAAGAATAACGCCATTCTTCTGAACCAATAAACATTTCCCATCAAATTCTTCCACCAAGAGAATGGCAAGATTTACAGATTCCAGAGGAAAGCACCAAATCAGAGGCCCAGAGCACCCAGAGAGCTCTTGTAATCTGGATCTCATGACCAACCATGAGAACCTGACCATAACAGACCATCCATTCTAAGCTCAGTGCATACATAGCATTTCTAAAATCTAAACATTGGCTCCCCACAAACTCTTCTCTTATGATAGGTGACATCCCCTCAATTCTCCTTATTTACTAACCTATTAAAGTTACAAGGCACATTGACAATATCGAGTCATCCTCACTTATCTTACAAAACTGAAGTTGCTTTTTTTAATGGTGTGTTAGTCACCTTCTCACTGTTGGAACAAAACACCTGACAAAATCCATTTAAGGGGGAAGGGTTTATTTCAGCCTACAGTTCAGGTCACAGTCCATCATGGTGGGGAAGGTATGGTGGCAGGAGCTTGAGGCAGCTGGTCATATTCATCCACAGTGAGGAAGCAGAGTGATGAATGCTTCTGTTCAGCCAGCTCTCTCCTGTTTATACAGGGTCCCCAGCCCATGGAAGGGTGCTGCCCACACTTAAAGTACGCCTTTCTACCTCAGTTAACCTAATCAATCCTTTGCAGACATGCCAAGAGCCTAACATAATCTATCTAGTCCCTGATAGGGTGATTCTAGGTCCCATCAAGTTGACAACCATCACAGATGGCTTAGAAACCATGCTTAGTCCTACCATCATCTTAGTATTACCACAGAGGGCTCTGCCTGGAATACATGGCCCAGGACTCTGGCACTCACAAAAACCCATGAATCCTCACCCTGGATGGAAAGGAACAGAGCTGGGACACACATCATGAATGGCTGAGTCATTTTTAACTTGGGTATCAGGCAAATAGGGTTGAAACTGAGAGGAACATTTAGGTCCTGTATTTGACAGTCAGCACTTCCTTACCACCATTCATTTTAGAATCAACCTCTTTGACAAATGGCAGGCAATCATCTCTGAGACCAAGCATTAGACCTGCCTTCAAATGCATCATCCCAGTGGGCCCCCTGGCTTCCTGTGGGTTCCTGGAAACACCTATCTTGCCTTTCCTATATCAGTCCTAACCTCTACATCCATTGTTGATCAAAAAAATGGCTCTCTATGAAATCTGTCTAAGGTCTATTCATCAGATAAATGGGAAAAGAGAGAGGAGACGCCTTCTTGGATGAACTCCAAACAACCCATCCACAATGTTTCCTACTTTCTGTACATGAATTGCTCTTCTTTCTGCCTGGAAAATACCCCTCTGAGGCTGTCCCATCTATAATGACTGGAGGAACCCCTAGATACCCTGAACTGTTCTCATTAACTTTCTCGCCTCTAGGAAGCTTTTACTAACACATGTGCATCCTGAAGAGCACATGATTTCCTATCTAGTTCCAAAACACCAAGTATATCACTTGAACATCTTGTTTAACACATAAGCTGTCTTTATGTCTGCTTCCTCCACCCAAAAGGAAGTCTTTGAGCAAGTTTTTGGCTCTTCTATGTACAAACACTGAGTATTACTCAGTGAGCAAGGAAGTTAATCCTTCTTCCCCCCTTCCTTTCAGGTAAGTCTCACTGCAGAGATCAACATGTACCCCAACAACTCTTGGACATCCAGGTGCTAATCTGTGTGTGACTGAATGAATGGGAGAAATTAAAGCCCAATTCAGTGTTATTGACATTTACAGAGAAGCTGTGATTCATCCACTTCTGTGATTGTCAGAACCCTAGTCAAATTCCCTTGAAAATGTTGAACAGTGCCCTGTGCATGCCAGGTGCTGTTGTAAAGCGGCAGTGCAAGGCAGAGGAGGGCACAGATGTACAGAAGGGCCGCAGCGTGGGTGTCCATGGGGCCAGAGTGCATGTGAGTGTGTTCTGTGCACAAATAAAGTAGAATATCCTTCAGATGAGCAGGAAGCTTGGGAGGGAACAGAGGGGGCAGGAAGCACTCTAATTACCTGCCGTGATCCCTTCTCCATACGAGTCACACACTGAGGGATATTATCTCTAAGGCCCATACAAAGGGAATATTTGGGGTAGACAGGATTTTCATGGGGGCAGGGAAGTGGCGGGAAGAAACCAGCTGAGACCATTTCATGGTTGAGTTCCATGGTTCAGTTGGAGTGTAAGGAAGAAAGTCAATGATGGTGGGGGAAGATTTGCTAACGGTCTAAGGTAAAGTATGAAAGCTATTCCCAAGATGGATTTCACCATAGTGTTAGGTTCTGGAATTTTCTGTGTGGCCCAGCCTGAGCTGGGGGGGGGGGGGGCTGAGACAAGGTGTGAATGATTTCAGCACCATGGACAGGGAAGTTGGCTCACCAAGTGTGGAAGGAAGCTGACCTTTGTTGGTTAAAGATATCTCAAGGTCCGCATGTCCAACATGGGCTCTTCCCTTTCCTACAACCAGAGTTCTCCCTCCAATGACTCTGTCTTACAACCACCACTTCTGTAAGTGCCCAACCCAAAACCCTGGGAGTCATTTGGCATTCCTCAACACACAATCTCAGTCTTCTTGACCCCTCATCCCAGAAGAGTTCTTAGCATTGACCTTCTGTCATCATCTATAATGTGACTCTGTTCTAGCTTAGGACACCACTGGGGATGGAGGTGTATGAGTTACTAAAGCATCTTCTGTGTCTTCAGCCCTCTGCCTGCTCCAAACATCTCCGCACTTTGACCATTTGTCAAAGCAGCTGTAGAGATGGGTCATCTTTAGGGCACCTTACTATTGGGGTACCATAAGAACCCCTTACCATCCTGCGCTGGTTGTAAGGGTCAGATTGGGGGGATCGGTTGTCATCCGTGGAGCCCTCAGACACTTTTGATTTCGTTGTCTGCCTTCTGTCATTGGTGGCTTTGGAGGCTAAAAGAGATCCACTGTGCGAGCGGAGCGAGGCTGTATCAATCCCCAGGGCAGCAAGCACCTGAGGAGAGAACAGCAGATGTAGATCACAGAATCTTCTGGGTTTAACATCAGTGTGCCTCCCAGATGTCAGAACGGGAAGGGCTACAGGTGGGTATCTGAGACCAAGGAGGTCCAGGGTTAGTATGTGGGTGGTGATAGAATTAGGAAAGCCAAACATTGTCACCTCTCCCTCAGACCATGCAGTAGCTTCTGGCACCCCACCTTGCCCCTTTTACCAGGTCAGGATGCCCACCCTCAGCTGACTGTGCTAACTGCTAATGCCCACACACAGCACCGTGGAGAAAATTCCTTTGGTTACCTGCTTCTGAAGCAGGCATGAGGCCACCAGCCCCCTTGCCTCAATGTAGGGCTAACTCTGGTAGAAGCAGCTTCTAGAACTCCCTGGCATATCTGGTCTCCAGCTGAGACCATTTCATGGTTGAGTTCCACCTCCTGTGCTCTCCTCACTCCACTTATACCTAAAAGATTCCCATGAATAAAGAAGATGCCCAGGTACTCTCTGAGAAAATGTGACCTGAGACAGTCCGTATGGTAAAAAGCACACACTTATACTGCCCTAGAAGAGTGGCATTAGTCTAAATGAAACCCAGCAGTGTGTGTGTGTGTGTGTGTGTGTGTGTGTGTGCGCGCACACACACATGCTCATATGTATGCAGGTATAGGTACATGCAGAAGCCACAGGACAACCTTGGATGTCATTTTTTTTCAAATACCACTCATCTTTTTTGAGACAGGGTTTCTCACTGGCCTGGAACTCACCAAGTAGGCTAGACTGGTTAGGCAATGAGTACCAGTGATCTGCCCATCTCCACCTCTGCTGTGTTGGGATTACAAGACTGCACCATATTACCTGGTCCTGTGGATCAAGCTCAGGTCTTCATGCTTGAGAGGCAGTCACTGAACCACCTCCCTAGTTTGTATCTGGTCTAGACTCCTATCCCAGAGGAAACCCTCTGCAAGTGGCTTCCCAGAACGTCTTCCTTCACCAACCTCCTGCTCTTTCTGGAGCACCTCAAGTGCCTCCTGGAACTTCTTCTCCTTGGCTTCGATTTCCGCAATTGTTGCCTGGTTCTGTTCCTCGTATGCCATGGTCACCACAGCCAAGATCAAGTTAACCAGGTAGAAAGATCCCAGGAAGATGACCAGCACGAAAAAGACCATATACATTTTCCCCGACGCCCTGAGTGTCTGCAGATTCAAGGGGAAGATGAGAATTCTGTACTCAGAGCACATGGAACTCTGAAGTTAAGTCAGGAAAAAAAATCATAGCCATGCAGTTCACCCATCAACATCTAGCCAAGTGGACATGGGGGCACACAGATTAATACCTGCTGGAATGACTAGGCATGATGCCTGTAGTCCCAGCACTTGATATGTGAAACAGGAGGATCGTTATAACTTCCAGATCAGCAAGGACTGTCTAGTGAAACTCTTCTTCAAAGAAGATAAAACAAAACAAAACAAAAATATACCTGCTGGTAGAGGCGTTCCCAAGAATCCTGTGTCATGAGGCGAAACAGTGAGAGGAAAGCCCATGCAAAAGAATCAAAGCTGGTGTAGTTAAAATCTGGATTGTCCGAAGTTTTACGGCAGACATAACCATCAGGGCAATGGCTGCAGCAAGAAGATAGAAGGTCATTGGTGCCTGCATAACCCCTGCTGATTGGGTGTTGAGCAGCTTAGGACAGTAGAAAATCTATGGTTTTGAAGTAAGAGAAAAAAGTTCAAAGGCTGGCCTCCTTATTAGCTGGACTACTTTGGACACTTTCTGCCTAGGACTCAGTTTCTTTCTTTCATGAAATGGGCATGCAATACTTTTGTTACAAGATTTGCTTATGTAGAGGCATAGCTTGGGGGAGGCCAGATGACAGCTCAGCCACAATCTTATAAGATGTCAAATTCATTGCCAGCTCACACCGGGAAAAGGAGAGTAGGTAGCAGTGACACCGACTAAAATCAAGAGCCCATGTGTCTCAGTACTGAGACATTTGCTGGTGATATGCCTCCTTTTTTAGAAAATTTATTTCATTTGTTTGCTTATTTTGTGTGTGTGTTTGTGTGGGTTCTGGGGTGAGCTCAGATCCTCGGGCTTGCATGGCAAGCACTTTACCTACTGAGTCATCTTCCCAGCTTCTTAAAGAATCTCATGTAGGTCCCAGTCAGTTCCACATAGGCAACAAAAGGATAACAGCCACTCAGGGGGTGGGGCCTGTGAGCTCTGGTCTTTCCTGCTCTCAGCCAAGGAGGTGGGAGGTATGAGCCTTTCTGGTCTATTTCCTGGACCTTTTCGTTCTTGCCTCACTCCATTGGTCAAAGCATGAGGCAGTGCAGAGGGATTCTTGTCCCTTAGCTTGGTCTTACATTCTGCCTGCCACCTGGAAGCGTCTCCACCCACACATCTCTTGTTGACTCAGCCTGAAAGAACCCTACCCATCCCTCAACATCTGTCTTCACCAGTGCTTCCAGGAAGACTTCCCCAACCTTCTCCCTGGCCTCCCATCATTTAAAATTATTTTTTATTTATTTGAGAGAGAGAGAGAATGTGTGAGAGAGAGAAGGGGAAGGGAGGGAAGGGGAAGGGAAGGGGAGGGGAGGGAGGGGAGGGGAGGGGAGGGGAGGGAAGGGAAGAGAAGCCAGGGCCTCTAGCCACTGCATGCACCACCTTGTGCATCTGGCTTTTCATGGGTACTGAGGAAATGAACCCGGGTTCCTAGGCTTTGCAGACAAGAAGCTTAACTGCTGAGCTATCTCTCCAGCCTTCCCACTATTATTCATTGTGTTTCTCTATCCATCGAGCCCCTATCACAGCATCTCTTCTCCACAGCATAGCAGCTTTATACACACATGTAAGAGATCAAAACCTGGTGGCTGACAGTCTGCATTTAGCCTGTAAAAAATATTTCATCTGGCCAGTACAATATGTAGGCATTTTGGATGACTAGTGGCCAAGTTTATAGCTGGGAGATTTCACAAAAAGGTTGAAATTTCCTGTCTTTCTTTTAAAAGTTAGCAGAGCCAGAAGCAGTAGATACACATTTTCACACAGCAACCAAAAGCTGGGCTGAGCAATGGTTGTCCTCTCTAGAAGGGGCATGAACTCTCTGTTGCCATGGCTCCCTTCTGGCCCACTCCACTCATTTGTTGTGATGGATCTGACCTCTGTAAGAATTTGAAAAATATGAAATGTTAGGCTTGTGTTTTTTTCCTCTGTTATGTAAGAATAATAAAACCCATATACTGGAGTAAGCCATGATGATTAAATATAGAGCATTTAATACAAATATACTTGATAAATATTCATTTCTTCTTGGAGTGGATCACTTCTTCCTCCCATTTCGGTATCCATCTGCCCTTTACAATTCAACTTGGCAAGTGAAAAGTGAAACCTGTTTCACTATCCCCACGGATGTGATTTGGTCAAGAGAATGCAGAGGATGTGATTTGGTCAAGAGAATGCAGAAAAAGTGATATTATCCTAGTTTTAAACCTAGACTTCAAGGAGACTTTCACACTCTTTATCTTGGAATGTGGTGTTTGCATGAAGACAGGCTAACACCAGGCTGCTGGGGATGAGTGAATGCATGGAATAGGTATCCATCCACTGCCTGCAGATGTGTGAATAAACCTCATCACCATCAACCAACCACCAGCTCATTTCAGCCTCGATGCCAATGCATAGAATCACAGGCTATCTGGTTGATATATTAATTCATGAAACCTTGCTGTCAATTGGTACTTGGCTACAACTGACTCATATACTCCCTACCCATGAGATCTGTCTGTCTCCTGTCTTAGGGAGGAGAGTTCCTTTGGCTACTGGGTACTCAGGGACTACCATGGGCCACATAGAAGGTGGAAATATCCTATTCATTAACATATTGTTTTCAGGACTTGGAACTCATCAGGTCTCTGATCACAGAGCAGATGGAGAGAGAGAGGTGGTGGACAGTGGAGTATTCATGGATCAGGTACCCACCCGGCATCAGATCCATTGCCACACAGTAAGGGCTCAGTGGTACCCTGCTTGATCTTGTAGAGTTCTGCCAAAGAAAAAAAGAAACAAAAGTCATACAGCATTCAGAACCCTCCAACACAGGCCTAGTGTGGCAAAGAAGACATTTCCTATCTCCTGGCTGAGTGAGGTGAGTTCCCATGGCTATGTGCATTTAGGGGGGAATTCAGGGACCTCCACCTTGGACCACATGGAATGTGGGAAGTCACATATGAGAAGAAGCTTCCCTGGCGGAACTACAATCACCTGCTTCTGGATTTGTGGCTCATGTCCCTGTAAAAGGGAAACTCGACACCATTCTATAGTGGATGTCCACAAGCCTGGGAGTGAACAAACTAAGGGAAGATCAGTGAAGGCAGAGAAAATGGAGGAGAACCAAGATCCAAATCGATAAGACAGAAGGGTAGCGTACTATGCACCACAAAATATGCCACCTCTACCACATCTGTTGGGGACCAGGAGAAATAACAGAGGAAGTGGCGACATGAACACTGCTCTCACTGCTAGCCTGACAACCAGCTCCAGGGTGATGGTGACAGACACAGTGGGCAATCAAAACCCATCAAAGCAGAAATCCAGAGGCTCCAGAGAACTCAGCACTAAGTCAAACTACCAATGGGCCTACCATGGCTCAGGGAACATTGAGGAAGTGGGGGTGAAAAGATTGTTAGACCCACAGAGTGGGTAGCAATGCCCTGTGGCATAGTCCCTCACTACCCCAATGGAATTGACTAAGGCCTTCATCACTCCACAGTAATACCATGACCCCACTGAGAAGGGCTCCAGGGTAATTGAAGCAAGCATGAGGGGATAAAAGAGTATAATCTGTTGTAATATATATATTGGTACTTGGCTACAATATATATAGCCAAGAATCTATAATGTATAATATGTATACATTATATACATATAAAATAATGTATATAATATATTATATAATTATATGTATATAATAATGTTTATATATATATATATATAATGTTTTTTAAAAAGGAGAACTAGCCATCAGGAAACAGGAACCCAGGAGTTGAAAACTCAGGAGCATTTCAACAGTGTGGTAGCTTGAATCTAAAACGTCCCCCATAGCCTCCTGAATCTGTGATTCAGACCCAACTGGTGGCAGCGATATGGGACGTGGAGGAGGTGTGTCACTGTGAGGACCCTGAGTTTCTTGACCCAGCTTGCCAGGGCTAGCCAGCTCACTCTGGCTGCTGGCTGCAAACTGGTATGGCAGGATGTGATGCCCACCCTCTGCTCTGCCAGGCTTTTCCTCTTGATTCCTCCCACCAGCTGGTTCTTGTCAGGTGTTTTGTCCCTGCAGTGAGAAGGTGACTGCTACCAACAGAAATGAGAACTCAAAGTTTACATGTGATACTGATGTGTAGGGGTTCGATGCCTCTTGTTCTCATGTCCATAAAATCCCAGGAGGAGGAGGAGAGGAGAGGAGAAGGGAGGAAAGAGGAGAGGAGGGAAGGGAGATGAATAGAGTTCTCTGTGACAGAATTTACCTCGACCTTGCATTTTAAATGAGTCGTTAGAGGCCACTTCTGTGTCGTTCCTGACACATTTGTTTTTGAGGTTTCCCTTGAAGAGCTGCAGGCCCACCAGGGCAAAGACACTCAGGCAGAAAATAGTGAGGATGGTCACATCGGCCAGCTTCCTCACCGAGTGGATCAGGGCCCCCACAATGACCTTCAGCCCTGCAGGAAGATGACAGCGATGGTCCCACAGGAACAAAGCATGGCACAGAGCACGTGCATGCATCTTAGCCGCCCTCCCACTCTGTATAAGGAGTGACGCACTTGCCAACTCCAGGGTAGTTCCAAGTTCAGGTTCTCATCCAAACCTTGCCGTTGCTCAGACAGACAATTGCCCTCATGATGGAGATAAGCCACTGAGAACCAGGTAATGTCTTTCCTATCATTGTAAGGCTAATACATGCCTGGCACTAGCAATTTAATTAGGAGAGATGTTGAGTGACTGGAGATAAGGGTCAGGGATAGAGCATTTGCTTAGCATGCAGAAGGCTCTGGGTTCAACCTCCAGCATTGAACAAAGTTACTGAGTGCCCACGTTTCCATCCTCTGTTCCAAGTGTGAGGATCCTGACTTCACTTCAGTGATTTGATCCCTGTCTTCCTGCATTTGTCTCAGTCCTGGGAGGCAGCTCGAGGCTTGGAAACATGTGTGTGTGTGTGTGTGTGTGTGTGTGTGTAACACAGAGAGAAATACAGAAATGGAGAGAAGCAGAAAAGATGAGAGAGAGAGAAGGTGAAATAAAAATAGACAAATCAAAAGAGAGATGGGAGAGATGATGGCTCAGTTGGTAAAGAGCTTGCTGCACAAGTGTGGGGACCCGAGTTTGAACCTCTAGCACCCACATAAATGCTGGGTGGGCACAGCAACATGCTTTGTAATCCCAGTTCTTGGGAGGTGGAGACAGGGGTCCCTTAGGGAAGCTGGTTAGCTGGACTGGCTAGCCAAATTGGTGAGCGCCGGGTTCGACCGAGAGATCCTGTCTCAATAAATATGGCAGAGAGCAACTGAGGAAGACATCTAATGTCAACCTCTGACTTCCACAATATCCACACACACATGCAGGTGCACCCACACATGCACCCCCCCACACCCATGTGCACACATGTACACCACACATACCACATACACACATGCACACCACACACATGCACACACGTATGCACACACATGCACCCACACACATACACACACCACACACATGCACCCATTCACATACACACATATGTGCACACATGCATACCACACAATGCACACCACATATAGATACATGTATACCACACAATGCACACCACACACATACACAGCACATTTAGACACACGTGCACACCACACAATACATACCACATACATGCACACACATGCACACCACACACATATGCACACACATGTACATCACACACATATGGGTGCACCTACACACAAGTAAACACACATGCACACACATGCAATGCACCCACCCACACATGCACACCACACACATGCACACCACATATAGACACACATGCACACACATACACACCACACACATGGACACACACACACATGCACACCATACACATTCCAAAAATGCAGCAGTAGAGAGAGGTCGTGAACTAGAAACCCAGAGACTCTGAGGAAGGGTGTCTCAGAGTTAAGTGCAGTGGCCAGCAAAGATGGGACCCCTTCCTTCTTTAAGGAGGGGTGCCAAGTCAAGGAGGTTTGCTTCTTTGGGAGACCAGCTGAGTTCACAACAGGATGAGCTCTGGCCAGGGAAGCAGTCTGGGATCTGTCCTTGTCATGTTGGTGACAAAATAATCCAATGAGATTATATGTGTGAGTTTCCAAGCTGCTGCTGAGTGATGGATAAGACACCGGTGTGTGTGGGGTTGTCCCATGACTGAAGGGAACTTCCTTAGCACTAGTCAGCAGATGGGCACACGGAGGAGAGGCCTTATCTGGATCTCAGAGTGGGAATGGGGCAGGTGGAGAAGTTAGGAAAGGCCAGGGAGTTTCCTTGAGGAAAATATTATTGTTATTTTATGCTTTGCTCTTCTTAAGAGATGAACCTTGGTCTTGTGTTTTCTATACCTGGGTCCTCAGTTTCTTTGTCTGTTAAACAGAGCCTATAGTGCCTGCCTGCAACCTAAGAGGTTTTTCTGTGAAGAACACTGGACCATGGGAGCCTACATTAGCTCGAGCTGAATAAATGTGTCAGCTAAAGAGGCTCACCCGGGATCACAGAGACCGTCTTCAGAGCTCTTAGAACCCGGAACGTCCGCAGGCCTGAGATTCCTCGAAGATCGATTGCTGTGCCAACATACCTGGAAGACAGGAAGCCAGTTAGCACATCTGTGAGGAGAGGGAGGGCCCCAGGAGAGTATATAACACACACAAGACAGCCAGACTCAGGACAGACACCAACACACATTGCCTGGCCATCTATGGGCCTACACAGATATCTCTTTTAGAAGATACCATTTCAAAAGATGCTCTGTGATCTATACCATTGGATGGATTTCAAACATACAGCCTTGGCCAACCTCAGACATGCTTCCTCAGGGAGGTACCTTCACCATTATGTGGTGGTTTGAATGTAAAGTGTCCCCATAGACTCGGGTTTGAATGTAAGGGTCCCCCATAGACTCAGTTGTTTGTGATTAAGTCTCACATCCAATCCCCAGCTGGTGGAGCCTTTGGGAGGTGGAGCCTTGCTGGAGGAGGTGTGTCACTGAGGGTAGACCTTGGGATTGATTAGTGCAGCCCTCCTGTGTGTTGAGAGCTAGCTCACTCTTCTCTCTCTCTCTCTTTCCTGTGGATAGGTGAAGTTGTGAGCTTTATTCCACCATGATGAAGCTTCCCTTGAAACTGGAAATAAGCCTGAAATAAATCCTTTCCTCCCATAAGTTTTTCTGGTTGGATGCTTTGTCCCAGCCACGAGGGTGTAACTGCTACAATTGGGTAGGAACAGTTCTGACCCTGGTCTGATCTATTCTGATCAATGGTCAGTTCAGAGCTGAGGCCTCTGGCTTGTCTCTGTGGGTGTGTCCCCAAGCCCAGGCCATGAGGTTCCAGCTGAGAAAGTTGGAACGAGAGGAGGAAATGGCCCAGGTTGTGAGCATGGACAAGCCTACACACCCCAAAGCCTGTGGGGGACCCACACAAATCTGCACAGGAAGTACTCACGCCAGAGTGATGACGCTAAAGTCCAGCCAGTTCCAGGGATCCCGCAGGTAAGTGAATTCATTTAGACAGAACCCTCTCGCCAGGATCTTGATCAAAGCTTCGAAGGTGTAGATGCCAGTGAAGACATACCTGAGGAGGAGGTGGGAATAGCTGTGAGGTGTGTGTGTGTGTGTGTGTGTGTGTGTGTGTGTGTGTGTGTGTGTGTGTGTGTGTAGGGGGAGCTCAGCTCAGCTATTTCCTGTGCCTCTATGTTGTTTCAAAGTCCACCAAAGAATACAGCCGAGGTGTCAAAGGAGGAGAGGAGGTAAGGAGACAGGACAGACTGAAGGACACTGAGGAGTCACACACATGTGTCAAGTGGGGCAGAGTGTGGGGGTGGGCGAACTAAGACACCAGGTAACCCGTGAAGGTGGGCAGAGGACAGTGTGACAGGTGAAGTCTCCTCTACTCCACACGAGATGCTCTGTCCTGTGGGAGCTGGAGGCTCCTGTCCTGAAGACAGGGAAGAAGAAGGAGGCTCTGCCATGTTCCCTCCTCAGAGCTCTCGACTTCTAACTCTTTTGTCTTTCTCTTTTTGAATTTTTGTGTGTGTGGTGTGTGTGTATTTGTGTGTGCACGTTCATATGTTTGCGTGTGTGTGCATGTCCATGTGTGTGTATGAGTGGGCCAGAGGCTGGCATTGTTACTTAATAAGACAAGGCTTCTCACTGAATCCAGAGCTCACAGATTTGGCCAGACTAGCTGGCCAGCAAACCTCTCTTTACCTCCTGAGTGCTGGGTTTACAGGTGCATGCCGCTACCATTGGCATTTATGTGGGTGACAGACCCAAGCTCAGGTCCTCATGCTTGGGCACCAAGAATCTTCCCCAGTGAGCCATCCCCTCAGCCATGTCCCCAGCCGTTGATCACCTGGTGGCCTGGAGAACCATCCTCTGAGAACCCTCAACCCAAGGAATTCAGGTGCCTGCACATGTCAAGTGTATGTGACTTTGGATGTACTAAAGCACAATTTTAAAAAGATTTAAAAATTTAAATTATAAAATAAGTACCTTTGCATTAAAACAGAAATATATATTATATATACTTGTTATTATTAAATATAGTAGATATAATAGGAATGTATCTCTACCTTTCCTGAAACCCTTTTCAGAATAAAAGTAAAAGCATTTTAATCCCAGCACTGGGAGGGCAGAGGCAGGTGGATCCCTGGGGTCCTCTGGCTGGCCAGTCTAGCCCAGTGAGAGGCTGTCTAAAAAAATGGACTAGGCACCAGAGTGTGCACGCACACACGCACTCACACGCGCGCGCGCGCGCGCGCACACACACACACACACACACACACACACACACACACACACGGAAAGCAAAGCCATGTGCAGGCTGGGAATGGTGGCTCACACTTGTAACCCCAGCCCTCAGGTGGTGGGGCTGAGGGGGTTGTGAATTAAAATCCAAATTGGACTACCATAGCAAGACCCTACCTCAAAAAAAAACAAACCAGGGCTGGAGAGATGGCCCAGTGGTTAAGGCACTTGCCTCCAGTGCCCAAGGCCCCGGGTACAATTCCCCAGGACCCACATATGCCAGACCCACAAGGTGGTGGCCCTGATTCTCTCTCTCTCTCTCTCTCTCTCTCTCTCTCTCTCTTTCTTTCTCTGCTTGAAAATGAATAAATAAAATAAAATGAAATAAAGAAACCAAACCAAAACAAAATGTGAATAATTTAATACCATCAAAAACAAAATGCAAAATTAAGAGTAATGCTTGTTGTATGGGAGAGAGGAGAAAGAGTGTTTGAAATTGGTCCTGAAGGAATCTCTCTGTGGCTGCGTAGCCACTTGGATTGTTGGGGGTACCCTCATCTTACTGGCTTGTCTCCCCATTCTTGATGTTTCTAAATTAGAAAATTTTTAACTCAGAATTATAGGTTGTTGGGAAGCTTTGACGGATATTTCCGGCTTCTCAGATCAAACACAGACCCAGAAATTATGGAGAGCGTCCTCTCTAAAGACTATTTTCAGAGCTTCTGCTGAGGATGAGGGCCCAGGGCTGCTGCTGAGAGACAGTGGTTCAAATGTCACAGCCCAGGGGACCGCAGCTAATGGAGGCGTGTCCTCTCTTGGAAGATGTTTGGTTCTGAGTGTTATTTCTTGACGTTCAGTTGCAGCATTTGGATTTGATTTTGAATATATGTGTAACGTGTGTTTCCTTTACTGTTTCCTCTGGTGAAGGAAGGAAGTAATTGATTGTGTATTGGGAGTCAGATTCTCAACCACTGAGACATTTATACCACATTTCTGCTTTTGCTTATTTTTATTTCATTTATTTATTTATTTATGTGTGTGTTTCTAATACTTTATTTATTCATGGGAGAGAGAGAGATAAGCAGATAGAAAGAGAGAGAGAAAGTGGGTGTGCCAGAGCTTCTAGCCTCTGCAAACAAACTCCAGCCAGATACATGAGCCACCTTGTACATCTGGCTTTAAGTGAGTACTGGGGAATCAAACCAGGGTCCTTGGGTTTTGCAGGCAAATGCCTTAACCACTGAGCCATCTCTTCAGCCCCTGTGTGTGTTGAAACAATGTCTTGTGCTGTAGTCCAGCTTATCCTGGAACTCACTATGTAACTTTGGGTGTCCTTGAACTCATGGCAATCTTCCTGCCTCCCAGCCTCCTATGTGTTGGGGGTACAGGTGTGAACCATTACTCCCAGAGGTTCAGCGGTCAAAAGTGCCTGTTTTGCAAGGCTGACTACCAGGGTTTGGATCCCCAGACCTCACGTAAAGCCAGACACAAGCAGCACGCCTGTCTGCGATCCCAATGTGCCTACAGGAATGGAGGAGAGTCCAGAGGGTTCCAAAGCTTGGGACTAGCTAGCCTGACATCTGTGGAGGCATGGAACAAGAGAGACCCTGTCTTAACCAAGGAAGAGAGGGCCAACACCCAGAGACTGTCCTCTGACCTCTACAGTCCCGCTGTGGCATGCGTGCACCCCACCACACACACACTGTACCCACACTCACACAAAGAAATCTTGATACTTAATCCATTAGAAATTCTGGTACTCGGGACTGGAGAGATGTCTCAGTGGTTAAGAAGTTTGCCTGCAAAGCCTAAGGACCCAGGTTTGATTCCCCAGTGTCCACAGAAAGCCTGATGCACAAAGCAGGGTAGGCATCTGGAATTCATTCTCAGTGGCTAGAGGCTCTGGCACTCTGTCTCTGCCTCTGTCTGTCTCTCTCTGTTTGCAAATAAAGGGGAAAAAAAAAGAAAATCAATAAATTCTGACACTCATATCCTGCAGACAAAGGACCATATTATTCAAAATCCACCTGTGTTCATAGAAATGAATAATAATAACAATTACAACATTATTTTAAGCAAAGATGCTTTGAATGTAATGTTCCTGTCGCCCCAAGTGCCATTTTGTGTATCTGGCTTTACGTGGGTGCTGGGGAATTAAAACCTGGCTGTCAGGCTTTGCAAGCAAGAGCCATCTCGCTAGCCCAGAAATGATTATTTTTAAAATTGCCTTCCTCAGTTTTAAGATACCGTGGGAGTCTGTTTTGTTCTCGGCTAGTCTCTCCGTGTGGAAGAGCAGCAGCGGGTCCTATTTGTCTCTCTCCCACGGGCTGCAGAGCCTACACGGAGTGTCCACCACCAGTTTACAGTCAGCTTTCATCATGTCCCTCCACAGGGAATCAGGCCCTGCAGGTGTGGGATGGACCCCAGCTGCTCTCCATGAATGTGGGGTGCACTGGCCTCTTCTGTTTGAATAGCACTGCCTTTCCTTGCTGGCCACGAGGTTGGTGATTCGTCAGTGGAAATTCAACATACCTGTTTTATCTTTAATCATAATAAGTGTATCTCTCATAAAACTCACCGCTAACCTTTTTAAGTGTGCAATTCAGTAACGTTAAGTGCATTTGCAGTGTTGGGGAACCATTACCAACATCTCTCTCCAGAACTTTCTATCGTTGCAAATGGAACTGCATCTATTAAACAGCCTTTGCCCACGTCCTACTCCCTGGGAACCTCAACTTCCTGTCTTTATGAATTTGCCTATGTTAGGTGTCTGATGGGATGGTATTTTTTTTCTTGGGTTTGATTTATTTGCTTAGCATGATTGTGTGTGTGTGTGTGTGTGTGTGTGTGTGTGTCTAGAATTCTTTCCTTCCACCCTGTTGAGACAGGCTCTCTCTTGTTCTGTCCCCCCAACCCCCACCATGCTGCATATACTAGCTTCCAGATTCTCCAGGCTTAGTCTGGGTTTCACAGCTACATGGAGCACTTTTCATCTGGCTTTAATGTGGACTCTGGGGCGTCAAACTTGGGCAGCAAGCTTGCGAGCAAAACTCTTTAACCGCTGAGCTATCTTTCTAGCCTCATTGGCATATTTCAGAATCACATCCATTTTTTAAAAGCTTAATAATACACCATTGTCAAGGTATATACTAGATAGTATTTATCCACTCATCTGTTCCTGGCTGTTTGGGATTATTTCTACTTTTTGTTTATTGTGAACAATAGATGCTATACACATGGTTGTAAAAGCCAACTTACCTTTTCAATTGTTTCATAGCTTACCACTAACTTTTAAGCTCTTGGGAGGCTGAAGTAGGAGGATCACCCACAAACAAACAAAAAACCCAAACTGACCTTTGATTAAGAAATAAAATAGTTTTTAAAAAATTAGCTTCTTGGGGACTGCAGGAAGAGCTCAGTGGGTAAAAGTGCTTCCTGTACAAGCATGAGGACCTGAGTTTGATCCCAGACACCCATGTTAAAAGCCTGGCATGGATGCCTGTGCCTGGAACCCCAGCATTGATGTGGGTGGAGGCAGGTGAATTGCTGAGGCTCCCCAGTTTGCCAGGAACTGAAAAACCAGAAGCACTCGAGGTTGAGTGAGAGACTCTGTCTCAGGGAAACACGGTGGAGGAGCAGCAGAGGAGGACTCTCTATGTGTTCCTGAGGCCTCCACATGTGTGCACACGGGATGCGCTCCTCTGCACACACTAGACACACGTGCATGCAGACACCACAAGCACAGACACGTGCACACACCAAAAATACAAAAATACATACGTAAAAATCAGCTTCATGACAAGTAGGGAAAAAGTCAGATAGATAGATAGATAGATAGATAGATAGATAGATGATAGATAGATAGGGAGATAGATGATAGGGAGATAGATGATAGATAGATAGATAGATAGATAGATAGATAGATAGATAGATAGATAGATAGATAATATGAAATATACATATGTTCATAAGTGACTAATTCATAGTTTTTCTCAATGGTTAAAGTAAAATGTCTCTGTTCATATTGATTTTAAATACCAGTGACAAAGATTACAAGATTTCCGAACAGTGAATTCTATCAATTATTTTCCCTTCTCTCCTCCCAAACCACAATGTTTGTAATTGCTCTTAGCTGGTTTCTTATCTTACCAGCAAGAGTGCGACTGCGTCTGCCTTAGAACGCAGATGAGCGATGGCTCGAGGGTTTTGTTGCTTTTCCAACCTTTCCCATGAGATTTGACAGTTTCAGCCTGGGAAGTTGAATATTGTTCTTGGAGAAGAGATGGCCAATTGGTTTAAAGGTGATGTTGACAAAAACTTTATTGGAAAGAAATATCTATAGTTTTGGTAGCTTTATACAATTGTTTGACAAACGGACTAACAGATTTCAATATGGATACCAGGACTACATGCCCACTGATCTGAGAAAATGAAAAAATTATATATGTAATATTATAATCAATATAATATTTTATTATATTATTAACAATATTGTATTATTAATAATATTACTATGTACTTTATACATAGTAGTATTTTTTAGGCAGGGTCTCACTCTAGCCCAGGCCCCTACTCGGAATTCACTCCGTAGCCTCAGGCTGGCCTCGAATTTATGGTGGTCTTCCTTACCTCAGCCTCCCAAGTGCTGGGATTAAGGCATGAGCCATCATGCCTGGCTCCCATGTGCATACATATATATATATATGTATATATATATATGTTTATTTATTTATCTACTATTGTGAGACTGTCCCCATCTGCTCACCACCATCTCGTGATAGAGAGATGCAGGCTATATGCTTATGGAGTCCATTCATGACTCACATTGTGACCTTTTGTTTATGCTGCGGGATTCATGTTTCTACTTTTGTCATTATGGCTTTCCTTCAGCAAATCACTGCAGAAATCTTGATTCACTTTTGAAAACTGGGCTATTATGGACTATAATGGTGACACTGGCGTATGGGAGTTTTAGCATTTGTAAGCCTCTGCCGGGGGACCAGAAAGCACATTGTTGAAGATGCACTATGGCTGACTCCCTTCTCACCAGCATGGATCAAATCAGTCCTCATAGGCTGCTTTTGGGAACATAAAACATCATGAAAATCAGGACGAGTTTTACATTACGTATTTCAGAATGATCTGTGTAAAAAGTCATTGCATTGTTTTTTTTTTCCAATTCTGCCCAATGAGCCAGAGGAGAGTGAAAACCTTCCAGAGACCAAAGGGATCCTCCAGTCTCTTGCTGAGAAATATCATAGGGGGGCGGGAAAAACTCAACGGCTCTGCAAAAATAAGCAAGAATTTGGAATTCCCAGGGCCAACACAGAAAGGTGACAATGAGGTTGAGCTGGAGAAACCCAAGGGACAATTTGTGGAGAGTATTGGCCAACCTCGATTACCAAAAAGGTCAAATGAAATCCGTGCTGATAAATGAATCAAGCATAGGTTGAGCTGAATCCACTAAAATAGACTAGCCAATACATCATGGAGTCTCTGCTGCTAACAGACTATAAAAGCTGGCTCGAACCAGCAGAGGAATTACAAAGCCAACCCTCAATTGAAATGAAAATCTTGACAAAACAGAAATGGAAAGAAACTTCCACGACTCGATAAAGTGATCGTGAGAACTCCATAGATCACGAGAATAGTGAGACATCAGAAGCCCTCTAAAATCAGGAAGAAAACTCTAGGCTCAGAGGTGAGGGGATGGATGGCTCAGTGGTTACAGGCCCTTCAATGATTCTTTGTGAACCCAGGGCAAGGGGATTGTAGGAATGTTCTGGTTTGGTTCCTGCAAACACTCCCCCTCTTCCCCTCCAATTCTCCTCTCTTGCCCACCCCCCAGGCTGGCCTATTCTTTCTCATCTCTGTCCCAGTTTCTCTGAGAACATCCGTATGTATCTGTCTTTCCACAGGCAGATAGATAGGCAGGCGGGTGGCGTTGACTGCCAGCAGGTGACAGTGCCAAGCCAATGTTTCAGGGACACCTAATGCAAAGAAAGGAAGATAAGGCCTGAGAACTGCTTGTGTCCAGAAGATTATATCAAGAACAGGCCGATAGGATTTGGCCTCTGATTCCTCATACTACAATTTATTTTCTTCCTAAAAAAATACACAGCATGATCAGTGAGCCCGTCTATCCCAAGAATATTTCTTCCCCCTCTGGGCTCCCAGCGGCACAGCAAAGAACTAATGGATATGTTATCACCCTGCATCTCAAAAGGAAAATCTCTGATTATTTCCACAGGGCCCAGGGTGCTCAACACCATCAGAGGTCGCTGCTCGAATTTCCAAGACTGGAACCATGCAGGGAGATTTCTTTAGATTTCTTTTAAGTAGGATCAAAATGCATTGTACTTACATGTATGGAAGTGTCAAAAAATAAAAATAAATTTCAATAAGCGTGCTTATAAAAGACGTGTCAACAGTTCAGTGAACACAGAATCTAACAGGGAATTTTTTTTCTTGTGTGGGTAATATGGCATGTGTGGTGTACGCATGTGCAAGCACCCCATGTGGTCATGTTTGGGGGGGGTGGGGAGGCGGAGGTCTAGCCTGTCCAGCTTCATTGCTCTTATTGATAGCAGGATTTGCTAGATTCTCTGGCCTCTGTTTCCCTTTTTCAGGACTGGGGTGACAAGCTTGCATGGCCTTAGTCAGCTGTTGATGAAGGTTCTGGATATTTGAACCAGGGGGTTTCAGGCCCCCCTCAGGCCTTCATGCTTGCCCAGAAAGTGCACTTCACCTCCGAGCCATCTCTCCAGCCTAGAATGTTCTTAGGAACTATTGGGAAGGAAAACCGATGCAAGTTGGGGATGCAATTTGGCGACATTCTACTTCTGGTGTGTGTGCATGTGTGTATCAGTGTGGAAATGCTTGTGCGGATGGGGGGGGCGGCCAGAGGACCGTTCCTCAGGAACACTGTCCACATCGACAGCATCTCTCATTGGCCCAGAGCTTGTCAAGTAGACTAGACCGGCTGGCCAGTGAGCCCCAGGGATTCACCTGCCTCTACTTTTCGGGTGCTGGGATTCCAAGTGGGTATGACACATCCTGCCATTTATTTATTTACTTTTTTTTGGTGTATGTGGTGTGTGTGTGTGTGTGTGTGTGTGTGTGTGTGTGTGTGTGTGTACAGATGCAGAGGCCAGAGGAGGACAGGCTCCTTTATAAGCCCTCATATTGTTTCCTTGAAACAGAGTCTCTCACTGAACCTGAAGCTGCTGTTTATTGTTTATTTTTTATTAGACCAGCTACTCCTGCAATCCTCCTGTCTCTGCTCTCCTCAGGGCTGGTGTTACAGGAATGCATGCACTATGCCCAGCTCTTTAAAAAATATTTTCTCATTTATTTTTTTTGCAAGTAGAGTGAGATAGAGAGAAAAGAGATAGACAGAGAGAATAGGTGTTTCAGGGCCTCCAGCCACTGCAAATGAACTCTAGATACATGCACCACTTTGTGCAGATGGCTTTATGTAGGCACTGGGGAAGCCCAGTTGTTAGGCTTTGCAGGCAAATGCCTTAACCGCTGAGCCATCTCTCCAGCCCCATGCCCAGCTTTTTAAGTGCATGCTGGAGAATCAAACTCAGCCCTTAAGTTTGCACAGCAAATGCTCTTACCCACTAAGCTCTTTCCCTGGATCCAATTTGGCAATATTTTGAGAATTATATGTCTCTCAATAATGTTTTAGATTTATTAGTTGTGAACTACAATTCTTCTTTTATAATTATCCATTTCTTTCTGTTTTCCTTTTACTTCTTTTGATTATTTTTCTAATGGTATGTTATTAATTATGTTCAATAATTATTTTTCGTTTTTCCTGATAATAATCATCATACTCCAGGAGTATAAATTGCCTCCTGTGGGTTCTAATTAAGCTGGTCAAGCTGCTTTTTAATATTTTTCTTCCCTAGAAACACTATAACTTTAGTTTTCACCCGTCTGTCAACAGTAGTTCTTTGAGAGGCTTTAAAATTATCAAGTGAAAAGTCTTCCCCTTTTTTTCCTCATTTTACTATGTTTTCTAATTTCTTTTTTAAAAAAATTTTTATTTTCTATCAGAGAGAGACAGAGACAGAGAGAGAGAGAGAGAGAGAGAGAGAGAGAGAGAGAGAGAGAGAGAGCGCACCAGGGCCACTACCTTGTGGGTCTGGTTTATGTGGGTCCTGGGGAATTGAACCCAGGGCCTTAGGCACTGGAGGCAAGTGCCTTATGCGCTGAGCCATCTCTCCAGGCCTATGTTTTCTAATTTTATCACAGGATGACCACAGTCCGTGCCTGCCATTTGTTATTGCCAATTTTTGGAACTTATAGAGATTTTTTTGTTGCAGCTTAATAGTTGGTGGACTTGAATGATTTGAAAAAAGAAGACATAACCTCGATTTTCAGACAAGTCTGTTCCCAACATATGCATTAGATACATCCTATTTCTAGATCCATTGTCTAGATATGTCAGGGTCATCATTACACCTATACTTTTCATTCGCTACCTGTGATAGGCTGAAAGGAATTAACATCTTGTCCAGCACCAGCTTGTGTACGCACACTTACACTCCTTGATTTATGCATATGGTTGCCATGTGACTTCTTGCAAAGATATGAATGAATCAGTGCTGCAGATTATTCACTGTTCACAAAGTATCATTTTTTGTTGTAAATTGAACTTTCTCATGATGAGATCCTGGCTCCTACTTTTCCGTTTTATTTTGTTTTACTTTGTTTCATTTTGTTGGGCTTTGAGAGAAGATCTCAGGTAGCCCAGGCTGGCTTGGAACTCTATGTAGCTGAGGATGACCTTGAACCCCTGATCCTCCTGCCCCTCCTCCACCACCTGTTGGAATTATAGGTGCTCACCACCGTGCCCAGGTCTTTGCCATACTTTAATTTCAACCGTGTCGTATTGCTTTGAAGATTATTTTTAATAGGTATTGCTCTGTATACAATATACATTTTTAAATTTATTTTTTATCATGCGTGTGCCGATGTGCCTGCACCATGAGGCCACAGGAGAATGATGAATGTCCTCCTCCATCTCTGCTACTTGATTTCTTTGAAACAGAGTCTCTCACTCAACCTGGAGCTGCTGTGGTTACACTGGCGGGCTGGCCAGCAAACCCCAACAATTCTCCTGTCTCCACTCCCCTCCACAGTGGAGTTACAGGCATGTGCAGCCACTCCTGGCTTTTAATGTGAGTGCTGGGGATCAAACTCACATCATCTTTCTTGCATAGCAAGGGGCTACTATCCACTGAGCCATCTCCCCAGACACCAATAAAAAATTTTTAAACTGATAAGTCAAATTCATTTCTATTTATTGATGTGACAGATTTGCTCACTGTGATGGTTAAGTTTTGATGTCAACTTGACCTTTCAAGTAATCTTGGGTGGGTCTCTGAGGATGTTCACAGGAAGGCAGCCTCTCAGTAGGGGGTCGGGATGTAGAAGCTAGAAGAAAACATCCTTTCCTGTGTGGGCAGTGCAGGAAGGAAATTTCAGAGACTCAGGAAGCCATTAAGTCTGGGATAGAATTGCAAGACCCCACCCTAGGGCTATAGAAAGGTAAAAGAATTCTCTCCTTGTTCTCCTGCCTATTCCCTCTTCTGTGTGTGTGGTGTAGGTGATGGGTTTTTCTCTCTGCTCAGACCTGTGAAAGAGTGTCACCTCTTTCACTTTTATGAGAATTCCCCTGGATCTGTAGCTTGAATAAATCGTTTCCTCCCATAAATTGTGCCTGGTTTGAAGATTCATCCCAGCGGCGCGTGGCTGACTGCAACACTGACATTTCTTGATTTAATATAATCATTTTTAAAGTATTTCATCTGATCTATTTTATTTGTTTTATTTTTGTGAACCGTTTTGATATTTAGGAGAGTGTGGTAGTTTGAATGTATGTTCCCCCATAGACTCAGGTGTTTTATTAAAGCTTGGAACTCCAGTCACCTGGCTAGACGAAGTGTCACTGGGAACAGATCCTGGGGTCCAGCTCTAAGGTGTGTTTGGGAGAGGATCTGAATTCCAGCCCAAAGGTGTACAGAGAGGTTTGAGCTCTGGTGGGTTTGTGTGTGTGCTGGTGTTGATGTTCACTTGCTGCAGTTTTTCTCTCTGCTTGAATGTATGAAAGCAGCTTTTTTTTTTTTGCCATTGATGGAACGTACCCCCTGGATCTGTAAGCTTGAAATAAACCCTTCCTTCCATACACTGTCTGGTTTGGATGTTCAGCAACATGAAGCTGTCTACAACAAAGAGTTTCTAACTTTGCCTTTGTAAGTACAGCCTTTTCACTATACATTTATAATTATAATGAAAGCTATTTAATAGGGTGCCTTTAGCAGGCAATTTCTATTAACGATCTGTCATTTCCATTGGCTAATTCTTTTTCTTTCCCTCTATGTCTTATCTGTCACCTGACTGTATTTAGCAGTTACTTATGTCTACTTTTGTATTGTTGGGTGTGACATTCATTTACCAACTCAAGAAGTGACTCAAACTCACTGAAAGCACCTGTTCTCTCTGATATGCAGAGCTTAGTTTGTAATCTCTATTAGTGTGTGTACACAGGAGGGCAAATGTGGACAAAATCTATATTGGTGGAACTGTATCCAAAAGCTGCCATAAAGAACAGAAGGTGTGGAGGGGGAGGGTACTATTTGTTGGGTGGGGGTGAATTTGGGGGGATGCTGGAAGTAGGAGGATGGTATGGTAATCAAATTGTATTTAAAAATGCCAGAATGAATAATACTGAAATCTATGTATGCCCACTAATTTTTTTAATCCAGTAAATTAAATGTTAAATTAGAGATTTACTTTCTCACAGTTCTGGGGGCTGAAAAGTCCAAGAACAAGGTGTTGACAGGGTGAGGGGCTGAACAAATTCCCCTAACTAGACTCTGATGGCTTGTCTCCTCCTAGCTTCAGAGGACATGAAAGCAATCTGCTATTTTTTTTTCTTCTTTTTATTTTTTCCCCCAAGGTACAGTCTCACGCTAGCCCAAGCTGACCTGGCACTCTCTAGTCCTAGGCTGACCTCAAAAAAGGGCTGGAGAGATGGCTGGGTGGTTTAAGGTGCTTGCTTGCAAAATCCTTATGGCCCCTGTTCCATTCCCCAGCACCCACAAAAGCCAGATGCACAAAGTGACGCATGCATCTGGAGTTTGTATGTAGAGGCAAGAGGCCCTGGTGTGCTGTCTCTCTCTCCCTCCCCTCTCTCTCTGCTTGCAAATAAATTTAAAAAATAAAAATATTTTTTAAAAAGAAAAGAATACCTGTTAAACTTCTCACACTTGTCAAAGCAGCAATGAGCGAACCACTCTCTGTTCCCACGTTCTTTTTTCTTGCTGCTTCCTTTTTTTCTTTCTATTTGTATCATGTCATATCTCCAGGGCCCGTGGAGCTTGCAGGGGGGTAAGATGTCTGGATCCTCCTTGATATCCTCTCTGCAGACACCATGGTTTAAGGAGCCCTAATCTGCAAAGTGACTCTCAGATCTGCCACCCACTTCTGGTCTCCCAAGATTGTTTTGACATCCTTTGTCCCCATGTTTTCTTTCCTCCTCATTTTGTTCTGGTATATTTATATATGCTGTCACTTTATTGGCATTTCGAGAGAGGAGGTAAAATGCTCACATACCGTCTTCCATATTTAACCAGAATCTGCGGCTGATTCCCAAATAACTCATTTTGGGGAAAAAAAAAAAACGCTTTACATTAGAAGTTCAGAAAGAGAGAAATGTTCCATGTTTTATCATCTCAGCTATATAAAATGATTTTGATGATTTTTAAAGTTCTCTACTTAGGGACTATCTTCTGATTTATAGTTTTCAGTTTTCTTCATTTTATACAATAGTCATCTGTTTTTGTTTAAGTATTATTATGATTGTGTTTTGAGACAAGGTTTCCCTCTATACCCAGGTTGGCTCAGAACTGATTACATAGACCAGGCTGGCCTTGAACTTGGGTTCATCCTTGTACCTCAGTCTCCCTAGTTCTGGGATTCCAGGCATGTGCCACCATATCCGGCTTGCAAATCTTTATTTTTTTTTTTTGTTCTGAAAACTGGAGCATATATCATGCATGATAAAATGCACAGGAAACAACCTAGTTGTAAAGTAGGTGCTTGGATGTTATTCATTCTGGCTGTGAGAACTAAAAACCACTGACTGGGCTCAATTTTGGACATTATGGATTTCTTTTCTCACAGTTCTGGGGACTGAAAAGTCCAAGAGCAAGAAATCGAGAGGGTGAGGGGCTGAACAAGATTCCCTCCCTGGCCCTAGATGGCTGTCTCCTCCTAGCTTCCAAAGACATGAAAGAAATCTGCTATTTTGCCTTCTTTTATTTCCCCCAAGATATGGTCTCAGTCTAGCCCAGGCTGACCCAGAACACTCTAGTCCTAGGCTGACCTTGAACTCATGGCAACCCTCCTACCTCTGCCTGGGTTTAAAGGCGTGTGCCACCATACCCAGCCTTTCTTCCTCTTATAGATCAGGAATTCTATTGAATAAGGACCCCTTTCCAATAACCCTACTTAATCTCAGTTACCATTGTGGGGGGAGAAAGTTTCAATATGGGAGTTTGGGGGCTGGGCACAATTCAATCAGCAGTTTGTATGATAGTTAGTTACTCATATCACCAAAGGGACATTGCAAGCACTTGGCAGCCTCTCTCCAGTTACATTCTCCTCTATCCCACGGTTCCCCTTTTCCTAACTCATGTTGCATTTTCATGCTTGATTTTTCGTACACGTTTACCTCCTAGTATGCTACGGCATGACTGTGTACCCTGGAAATTCCTGCTTTGACGAGGCCTGGGGGAGCATCTCTGCAATCCCAGCACTTGGGAGGAGGAGGTAGGAGGAACAGGAGTTCAAGACCAGCCTGAGCTACAAGAGTCACTGCTTCAATGTTTTGATGATTTAATTCTCCAATTTATAAATATTTAAAATTTATATTATATATTATATGTTTACATGTTTTAGAGGTGGGTCTTTGGGAAGTAATTAGGACTAGATGCGGCCTGGGAAGTGAAGCCTTAATGATGGCAATCAGAGCTTTCTGGAAGGAGGAGCAGAGAATGGAGCAGCCCTGTTTGCTGTCTCTTGTCAAGTGAGGATGCTTCCAGAAGCCAGCAAATACTGACATCACGCCCTAACATTTCCCAGCTGACCAATCAACATCTGTGATTAGCAAATTTCACAGTTTCAGGCTTTTTGTTATAGCAACGGAAAGTCGACTAAGACAATCTTCATATGAAATAGCTGCACTTGGTTTTGAGTGTAAGACTTATTCCTATTCTCATGTTTTAATTTTTTATCTTTTAAAATGTATATATTTATTTATTTGAGAAAGACACAGAGGGAGAGACACCACTTTGTGCATCTGGCTTTAGGTGGGTGCTGGGGAATTGAACCCAGGCTGTCAGACATTGAAAGCAAGTGTCTTTAACCAATGAGTCATCATCTCTCCAGCCCTCTATTTTCGTTTTATACCTTGTCTATTTAAGTTATTTAATATAAATATTTAACCAATATTTAACATATCTGGAGACCTATGGACATTTGAGTTATCTTTAGTTTTCACACTTTTATGCAAGTGTATTTGTGTATGTGTGGTATTGTGTGAGGGTGCATGTGTCTGCAGAGACACTGTCCCCCTCCTTTTAGACAGGGTCTCTTATTGACCTGGAGCTCACCAATTAGGCCAAGCTAACCAGCCAGAAAGCCCCAGGGATCCTCCTAGCCCAACCTCATAGGCTCTGGGATTGTAGGTGTATACCACCCTTCCCAGCTGCTCGAATATGGACCAGGGATTGAACTCAGGTCCTACTGCTTATGAGTCAAGCACTTGATCCATTGGGCTGTCTCCCCAGCCCTCAACTATCCCTTTTTAAATTTGGATTTATGTGGGTACTGGGGGATCTAACCCCAGGGCTGTCCGGCTTTACAAACAATAGGCTTTAACCACTGAGCAATCTCTCTAACCCATCGGATCTCATTTTAAAAATAGTTTATTTATTTATTGTAAGGAGATGGAAGGAGGGAGAGAGAGAGAGAGAGAGAGAGAGAGAGAGAGAGAGAGAGAGAGAGAGAGAGAGAGAGAGAGAGAGAATGGGTATGCCAGGGCCTCTAACCACTGCAAACAAACTCCAGATACATGCACCACTTTGTGCATCTGGCTTTATGTAGGTACTGGGGAATCAAACCCAGGTCATTATGAAGTGCCTTAACCACTGAGCCATCTCATCTCTGCAGCCGCCAGATGTTTTTATGAGCAATGCTCATAGCCTTCCTTGCAGGGGTATCTTGGTGCCCACAAGTGCATATCCTGGCTGCATGTAGGCACCTCAGAATACACTCAAGGAACACAGAGCCTTCCTCCTTCCCTCTCCCCCTTCCTTCCTCCCTTCCTTTTCTCTTCCTCCCTCTGTCCTTCTGTCCCTCCCTTGCTCTCTTCCTTCCTTCCTCCTTCCTCTCTTCACTCCCTTCTCTCCCTCCCTCCTTTTCTTCTTTCCCTCCCTCCCTTCTTTCCCTTCTTCCTTTCTTTCCTTCCTTCCCTCCCTCCCTTCCTTTCCTCCCTCCCTCCCTCCCTCCCTTCCTCTTTGTCTCCTTCCTCTCTTCCCTCCCTCCTTTTCTTTCTTCCCTTCTTTCCTTCCTTCCTTCCTTCCTTCCCTCCCTTCCTCCCTCCCTTTATTTCTTTCTTCCCTCTCTCCCTTCCTTCCTCCCTTCCTTTGCTCCCTCCCTCCCTCCCTTTCCTTAACACATGGCATACGACCACACTCCTATCGTGTTATGCTCCCACGTTTCCTCTCCCCATCCCTGTTCCAACCGGGCCTCTCCATGGGCTTATTGGTATTTGCTATGGAGTCATGAATGGTTAGCGCTTCTTATGCAGACATAATAAGACTTTCCCTAAGCTGAGGTTAGAACTACTCTGGCTTTCCTGCTAAAGCTTTACTCGTTTGTATTTCCACGCAGAGGGTTAGAGGCTAGTCCACCAGGACTTGACCCTTGTGAGCAGTGAAGTGTCATGATCCCACTGGGACTCCTAGTTCTCTGGGGTCATTTACCAGAGAGCCCGCCCTTTCCCCGGCTGCTCTGTGGAGACACCTTTGTGGCAAATGAAAGCGTGAGCTGGTCTGTCTAGGGTCTGGCTAATCTCACATCGGTGACACAGTGTTTCCATTGCTAGGGCTTTATGGTCTTTCTTGGCACCAGTAGGGCAAGTTCCCTTCCCCGGTTTTCCTACTCAACAGTGTCTTGGCTATAATTTAGAGTCAGTGTGTCAAGTCCTGCCATAAAAACCCAGTGAGATTTTGATTGAGGGTCGCATTAAATTGATTAGTCATATGTACAGTTTCTACAATATTGAGACTTCGAGTTTAAGAACATACCATTACCACCCCATTGATTGGTAAAAGATTATTTGCTTATGTAATTTTGCTTGTAGAAGTCTTACTCATACTTTTATAGTTTTCTTTTGGATAAATGATATTTTAAAGTGCTGATGCAAAAGGAATGCTTAAACATTTTATTTCTTTGTTACACATATATACATATGTATATACATATATATGATTAATGTGTCTTAATTCACACCCAGATACCTTGCCATAACTCTTATTAATCTAATATTATTGTATTTCTAGATCGTGTTGGCTATTTTCAGTGCTCAGTATTATTCTGTGTAAATCACAACTCATTTGGTATTTTTCTCATTCTTGTGTTTTTTGTTTCCTTCCTTGCCTTACTATGATGGCCTGGACCCTCTTGCAAAGTTGAGCCAATAAAAAGAGATGTCTTGGGCTAGGTAGAGGGCTCAGCAGTTAAAGGTGCTCACTTGTAAAGCCTGCCAACCTGGGTTCAATTCCCCAGCGCCCCTATAGCCAGGTAAATCCAGATGTACAAAGTGGCTCATGCATCTAGACTTCATTTGCAGTGGCAAAGGGCCCTGATGTGCCTGTTCTCTTTCTTTGTCTCTCTCCTTGCAAATAAATTTTTAAAATGTATTTTTATTTTTTTTCTTTTTGATCTCAGAGTGAATGGTTTTCATGCTTTCAATTAAGTTTGATGAATGGACACCCTTTTTGAAGAATACAACTTTTGAAGTTAGGGCGATTTTATTCAGTTTCAGCTTTTCTGAGGATTTTTTTTTTTGCATGTGGGCTCATTTGCATGTGGCTCTTTGTGTGTGTGTGTGTGTGTGTGTGTGTGTGTGTGTGTGTGTGTGTGTGTGTGTGTGTGTGTGTGTGCTGGGTATTGGAGCTCAATAAAATCACACCCTTTTGCATTACAGTTTTAAACAACCCCCCAGGAGGTTCCAGTGTGTGATTGAGGTTGAGAACCATCTACTTAAAGTTCAAAGTCATATGTATGTTCATGAAACAAAGCCCACAGAAGTGTCCCAGCCAATGTAAAGTCAAATAGACAATGAAATTCAGTCCTCCCCAAGCCAAACCTTGCAGGATACACGAAAGAAACAGGCAGGAGAAGAGGATTCAGAGAGGAATACACAGAACAGTAACAAATATACTCACTCGATTTTCTCTGGAAGATCTGTTTGGGTCATGCACACGCAATTGACCAAAATAGTGACGGTAATAAATACAGTGAACCATCTGAGAGGTCTGTGTTAAGGAAAAGTTGATGTCATTTGGGGTCACTCTGATGCTGAATGATAAGTTCGTAACTCACCTGATATCAGCTTTATGGTCTTGTCATGTGATCACTGCTCATATTTACTGAGTTCCTAACCTGGATTGAGAACTCAAATTATTATTATTACTGGTTTTTTTTTTTGAGGTAGGGTCTCGCTCTGGCCCAGGCTGACCTGGAATTCACTACGTAGTCTCAGGGTGGCCTCGAACTCATGGTGATCCTCCTACCTCTGCCTCCCGAGTGCTGGGATCAAAGGCATGCGCCACCATGCCCAGCTTATTATTATTATTATTTAAATGTTTTATTTTTTATTAGAGAGAGAGAGAGAGAGAGAGAATGGGCACAGCACGAACTCCAGACACATACGCCTTCTTGTGCATCTGGCTTTATATGGGCACTGGGGAATCAAACTCAGGTCCTTTTGCATTGCAGAAAAATGCCTTAACCGCTAAGCCCTTTTATTATTATTATTATTATTATTATTATTATTATTATTATTATTATTATTATTGACAGTGGTGCAGTAAATATTGAACTCAGAACCTTATGCATGCTAGGTAAGCACTCCACCACTGAGCCCAATCTCAAACCTAACATTCATATTATTATTTAGCATGAGTGTGTAAAGTATATGTGGTATGGTATATTATACGATGTGTGTGTAGTTCTATGCATGTGTGCACACATCTGTGGAAGCCAAAGAAGAACGTCCAGTTTCCCCCTCTTTTCACTCATCCTCCTGTTTCCTTGAGACAGAGTCTCTCACTCAATCCAGAAAGTCCCAGGACTGGGGTTACAGATGTGCATGGCCATGCCCAGCTGTTTACATGGGAGCTGGGGGGTCTCGGGCTCTCCAGGGTTCTCATGCTTATGCAGCAGGTGTGCCTCACACTGAGCCCCTGTTCCCATCATTTTTTAAAAGCACTAATATGCACGTGGATATTATCATCTACCTTCAGACCTGAGCAGACAGCACAACAAAGCTGAGCCACGCTGAGTCACGCAGCCATTAACCACAGCGCTGTGTCCCGTGGTCTGAGATATGACCACAGACCCCAGGGTAAGAGGGAAGGAAGCAGGGTCCCTTTCCCCAAAATGTCCTTCTGGCCTGAAGATTTCATTTCATTATTCATTATAGCTTCAAATTCCACCCAGCAAAAGCCCATCTTCCTCTTGTTTATATGTGCGGAGATATGTGTGTGGTCTGTCCATGTATGACCTTGTGTGCGTGTGTGCACATGTGTGTGGACATGCAGGTGTGTGCCTGTGAGTGTGGAGACCAGAGGTTGATGTTGAAAACCTTCCTCCACAGCTCCCCACTTTTTTATTTTAATTTTTCTTTTGTGGGAGTGTGTCTTTGTATGTGCGCGTGTGTTCATTTATGTGTGAGGGCTCATACGTGCGTGGGGAGGTCAGAGGACAACTTTTGGCTAAGTTCTCCCAGACCCACCTCATCTGAGGCAGGGTTTCTATCTCTGGGTCTCACACTGCTGTTGTTCTTTGCTTTGCTTCCAGAAAATTCTCCTGTCTCTGCCTTCTATCTATCAGTTTACTGGGATTACAGAAGCCCACCATAGCTTTCGACTCCACAGACATGGGGTCTGGAGATCCAATTTGAGTATTCAGGTGTGAGTAGTGAGTGCTTTATCCATTGAAATTTCTCCCAACTTCACCATGTTTTTTAAGACAGGGTCTCTTGCAGAACCTGGAGCGCCCTGATTCAGCCAGCCCTCTACCTTCCTCAATGCTGGGGCAAAAGCCACTTTCTGACATTTTTTATGAGTTCTGGGAATTTGAACTCATGGAAAGGGCCTTATAAACTGAGTCATTGCTCCTTATTCAAAAACATACAGAAAAATTAAAGAGTTAGATGTAATGGGGGGCTCACGGGTTTCATGGGTGTCAGTTTACTTAGGTGGCTTTTCTAAACTGAGTTCAACTCCATGGGCAATGGGCTACTAGGTAGCCATGGTAAAGTCAGGCCCAGGGCAAGTGAAGTCCTGAGGAGAATTAAGCATGAAGAGCCAGAGACAGAATCTCAGGAGGGGGGAATAGAAACCAGGCATGGTGGCGCACGCCTTTAGTCCTCGCACTCAGGAGGCAGAGGCAGGAGGACCACTGTGAGTTCAAGGCCACCCTGAGACGACATAGGTCAGCCTGGGCTAGAGTGAGACCCTACCTTAAAAACTAAAGCAAAACAAAACAAAACAAAAGAAAGGAAGGAAGAAGAAAGGAAGAAAAAGAAAGAAAGATGGATGAGTGGGCAGGTTAAATAGCAAGACATGACAGTGAGGAGAGTCCCAAGGCCGACTTCTCCCTCTTGGACATTCCCTCAGGACTTGCTGAACTCCTTCCTAAGAGAGGTTTGACCTACAGAGAAAGGACACATCTTTCCTGACTCAGCTAAAGCAGGAGTATTTAAACCCTGTTTCAGTTTTCTCTAGATGCCTGTAATGTGTTTTGCTTTATGGTTACTTAGGAACACATCTATTTTGAACAGGGAGATTCTATTAATCAAAGCCACATTTTCCTGCTGATTTACAATTAAATTAAGAAAATCAGTTCACACAGGGAGAAATTTAAACCAAGGATGAAATGAAAAGCTTATCTTCAATTCTACAAGCATTTAAAAGTTGTACGATAGCTTGCGCATACGTAGCAAGTCAGTCATAGAAAATGTGTTTGAATTATAATCTTGGATGAAATATTAATTATGAGACTGAGTATGTCATACCTTACAGACTCTCGTTTGGGGTTATCGTTACCAAATTGATGAAATTTAACTATATCCAGAAACTTCTATGAAGAGGGCACCCCTGAACAAATTTTCTGTGTAGCTGTGATTCTACCAAGAAATTGCTTACTCTGTAAATTTCAATATTCACTGGTCACGTGGTTACTGAGAGAGCTTTTATTTCTAGTGAGCGGTTTCTTATTGACTTGTAATTCAACCAGGAAACATGGAAGAGAGTTTATACATTGGCTATTTCTCTTTAATTTACTGTTTCTGGCTCACTGTATATATGTTTTTTTTCCAAAAAGAAAGAAAAGCCTGCTGAGGGTCATCACGTCAATCCGCAGTGTCCACTCACAGCCTCCCTCCTTATTGTAGATACTGCCGTAAGCAGAATGCAGGCTGGACCTCTGAGCTAGCCTCATGACCTTGGGAACTGCATTAACTGTCTCTGAGTGTCTGTTTCATTATCAAGTTTCTGTGCCTCTGACAGTGCACACAGAGGAAGTATTTCACCAATAGGAGTCCCATATTACCATGAAGTATTTTTGATGGTTAATATTGATTGATGGAACCTAGAATCATCTGTGAGGATTATGTAGCTGAGGTTAACCTCTGGGCATGCCTGGGAGGGATTACATTGATTAGGGTAATTAAGGTGGGAAGATCCACGTTAACTGGATAACACCGTTCCAAGGGCTGGAGTCCTTGGACTGTATAGAGAGGAGAGGGCTGGGCTGGGGAGATGGCTCAGTGGTTAAAGGTGTTTGCTTGCAAACAGAGAAGCTGTCTGAGCACCAGCATCCGTCACTCGGTTTCCTGTGCTTCAGTGTGACACCTACTTCCTGTCCTATCATACCTTCTTAACCATGATGAAACTTCTGGAACCTGTAAGCCAAATTAAACTGTTTCCCTTCCATAAGCTGCTTTCTGATGGACTATTTTGCCCCAGCAATGAGAAACTAATGAATACAGCGTCCTTCTGAGGAATCTGGAAGTCTGAGATTCAATTCAGGAAAAAGAATTCCTGCTGTGGGGGCAAAGCCAGGGCGAAGGCTCCGTGGACAAAGCCTTTGCAGAAGTGCGTGAGGGCTGCAGTTCAACACTCCAGCTGGGTGGGCATGGTGGTTCATCTGGAATCCCCACTCTCTGGAAGCAGAGATGGGGGGATCCCTAGGGCAATCTGGCTAAGTAGATTTGCCAAATTGGTAAGCTCTGGGTTCAAGTGAGGAACTCTGCCTCAGTCAATAAGGCGGAGAGTGACAGAGGGGAGACACCTGACGTCAACTTCTGGCCTCCACACACACCAGCACACCACACATGCGCACAGAAGAAGGAATTCCTGCAGGCTAGCCTTAACGACAAACATGGACAGGGAAGTGGGGCTGTGCTTCATCAAAGGGTTCCATGTTGAGTGCAGATGGCTCAGTGCCTGGCTGATGAGCTCAAGAGAAACTGTTCAATAATAATAATAATAATAATAATAATCCCATCCCCAGCTGTCCCACAGTGACAGGGGTCACATGGGGATAGCTCTTTCCTCCTGGAGCCTTCTAGGAAGGGGCTGGCTGGCATCTGTCAGGCAACATGGACAAGACTGTTTGGCACATGAGCTTCCTGGAATCCGGGGCTGTATTTGTCACTAAGAAAAGGCAGTTTCTAAAGCAACTGAGATAACAGGCACAGGACAATGTGCCGCTAATGATGATCCTCTGTGGTAAAAACCTTGACCATCAGGATTTTAAACTTGATGTCATCTGGGGATATTGTCATGTGTGATATTGGCAGGGCCCCGATCAACAATGTTCCACCCCTGTCATGGAATGTTCTGTGGTCTTCCAGAGGTGTTGCTCTTTGGTCTCATAAATAACCATTCCCAGCATGGCCAGGGACAGTGTATTGACCCATGCCTAACTGATCTGGTCAAAGAGTGTCTTGGGGTCCACTTTCTGGTCCTTATGTAATGGGAAAGCAGGCCACGTACAGTGTGAGGAAGGTGCCTGGGACATCAGTCAAATTCCCTTCAGAAAGGGCATTTTTTTCAAGTTCACAGTTTGAAGTGAACCTGAACTTCCTGTGGGTTGTATAAGCGTTTCCTCTGTCTTGGAACTGCTGCAGGAGTATTAGTCTCATTAAAGCCACACTGATTTCAACGTAATGATCTCAGGGGTCAGCTGGAGGAAGGCTGTACCGCTAACTTCCAAAGAATATACTGGCAGGCTCGAGGGATGACTCAGTAGTTCAAAGCACTTGTGCATAAGCCTGAAGACCAGAGTTCAGATCCCCAGCACCCATGGAAGAGCTGGGCACAAGCAGAGTATGCACCTGTAATCAAGGCACCCACATCAGCGAGAAATAAAGTTAGGAGGATCCCAGAGAGTGTGAGCCAGCCAGCCTGGCATTTGCAGAGGCAAAGAGTAAGAGACACCTTGTCTTGAGCAGGGTTGAAGGTGAGGACTGACATCCCAAGGTTGTTCTCTGACCTCCGTGTGTGTGTGTGTGTGTGTGTGTGTACATGTATACACGTGCACACACACACACACACACACACACACACACACACACACACACACACACGATTCCGGACAGTGGGCAGAGTCTCTTCTAAACTACGGAGGAAGTGGCTGTGCAAAGGATACGAGTGGACAGACACTTTGATGGCCGTTCTCCTGAGCAGGTTGAAAGGACTGAAGAGCCCCAGGGCCCGAGTGGCACTGAACCTGGAAATGGTTCTTCCTTTGTTCAGCACCATGAACGTCTGCAACGAGACAAAGCAGAAGTGGGTCTCCAGGGAGACAGTAACCCTGGCATCAGCATGGTTTTGAACACAATTGGCTTTGGCTCAGGCACATAAACAAGGGAAAACATGGTCATTGACAACTTCATGGAGGTGCAGAGTTAGAGAGGGTCAGGGGACAAAAGCCATATCCTCTCCTCCCCCCAACCAGAGCCTGTTCTCCAGGTCTGACTCTACAGAGGAAGCCCACTGAGCATGCTTAATGGCCAGGCTGCTGGTCCAGGCCTGGATAGAAGCCACAAACCATGCTATTTTATCTATGATCTATTTGCACACACACACATACACACACACACACACACACAGAGAGAGAGAGAGAGAGAGAGAGAGAGAGAGAGAGAGAGAGAGAGAGAATGGGCTGCCAGAGCCTCCAGCCACTGCAAACGAACTCCAGATGCGTGTTCCACTTTGCACATCTGGCTTTTATGTGGGCATTGGGGAACCGAACTCAAGTCGTTAGGCTTTGCAGGCAAGCACTGAGCCATCTCTCCAGCCCCACAAACCATATCTGAGACGGTTGATTCTTGGCCCTCATCATTCTCCAACATGTACTTACTGTGATTCAGAACATCTGAGCTCTAACACAGGTGAAGTTATTGCCATGAGCACCTCTTTTAAAAAACTAGTAATTCTCAGGGCTGGAGAGATGGCTCAGTGGTTAAGGCGCTTGCCTTCAAAGCCTAACGACCTGGGTTCCATTCCCCAGAACCCACATAAAGCCAGATCTAAAAAGTGGCTCATTCAATGGCAGAGGCTGGAGGTCCTGGCAGCACCTAGTCTTTGCATTTCTTCTATCTCTCTGCTCAGAAGTAAAGAAATAAGAATTTTTAAAAAATTTAAAAAACAAACTTATAATTCTTAAACTTTTTAACTTTAAAAATTGACACTCCCCCAAATTTTTGAGGATTCTAAAGAGGCTGTGTGTGCTCACACTGTCTTGGTCATACTATGTGTGTGCATGTATCTATATAGATGGAATAGAAGTTAGTTACTGTGGTCTGGACCTTAGGAAACTCTCAAGGGCCACGTGTGGAAGGCTTGGTCACCAGCCTATGATGCCATTGGGAGGTTGCTGGACTTTAAACATGTGGAACCAAGTGGAAGGAAGTTAGGTCACTGGGAGTGTGGCCTTAAAGGAGACACAGGGACCCCAGATCCTCCTCATTCACTTTTTGCTTTCTGACCACCATGAGGCGAGCTCTTTCCCTCTATAGGAACTTGGTTCGTGAGGTACTGTCTCACCACAGGTCCAGAGTGACGAGGCCAAGAGACATGCAGGAAACCTCTGAATCCATGAGCCAAAATAAATCATTACTCTTTTAAAGTTGATTTCTTCTCTGCTATTTTGTCACAGCAAAGAAAAACTAATATATGAGTATACATATATACAAAAGTTAGGAGTGAATATATCATGTTTATGTATGCATAAATAACATATTAGAGATTTAAAACATGGGAAATTTTATTTTTGTGTATGCTTGTGGGTGTGCATAAACTTGTTCACATGTGTGTAGGTCTATGCACGTGTGTATGTTGAGGGGGTGAGCATACAAGTGTGTAAGCATGGAGGCTGTTGTAGTCAGCTACATGCTGCTGGGGTGAATCTCCAAACCAGGCACAGTTTATGGGAGGAAGGGATTTATTGAAGCTACAGATCCAGGGGAGGTTCTATAATGGCGAAAGAGGCTGGTCCCCTGTCACAGGTCCAAACACAGAGAGAAACCCATCACCAGCACCACACACACAATAAACAGGCAGAGGGGAAGAGAGAGAGTTTCTCCCCATTTACATAGCCTTAGGGCAGGGTCTTGCAACCCTAGCCCAGACTTGTCAGCTTACTGAGTCTCTGGAATTTCATTTCTGCACTGTCTTCCAAGAAAGGGATATTTGTTTCTAGCTTCCCTGAGCCTCCTTATATCCTGCCCCCTTAATGAGAGGCTGCCTTCCTGTGAACATCCTCAGAGACCCACCCAAGATAATTAAAAAGATCAAGTCGACAACAAAACCTAAGTATCACAGTGAGCGTGCAGGTGTGTGAGCGTGCAGGCTAGAGGTCAGCATCAAACATCTTCCATAATCACTCTACACCTTACTCTTAGAGTCAGGGTCTCCCACTGAACCTGAAGCTCACTGACTGGGTTAGAATAGCTATCTCCAGTGATTCCCCTGTCTCCACTCCTCCAGCACTGGAATTACAATTGTGTGCCACCATGCCAGGCTTTTATTTGGGTGCTGGGTATTTAAACTCAGGTCCTCATGATAGCAAGGCATGCACTTCACCAACTAAGCCAGTTCCCCAGCCCCAGGAAAATTTAAAATATGAGAGGATACAGGCACACATTCTGGTGGCAGTTGATGACGAGGTCACCCTCCTACACTTAGGATGATATTCTCATAAGAGGATATGAGTAAGAAACACAAGTGAAGTCAAAGCATTATTCCAAGATAATTGGATAATTTACCAAATTTAGAAGACTCCAAGCATCCCAAAACCAAACCTTGAGGACACCCTGGCTTAAATCAGCAGACTTTTGCTTCCTCTATCCTCCTCTTCCTCCCCTCCTCCTCCTCCTCTTCCTCCCCTCCTAATGTCAAAATCTCAGCTCTCCATCTGCAAAGAGGGTTGGCACCTCCCAAGGCCCTAGACCACCTCTCATCCATGGGAATAACCAATTTTCCATGTAATTTCTGTAGCAGCTATCTGCTTTTGAGTCTTATCACAATTTTCATAAAGATCCAGAGAGCATCGAAGAGGTGAGCTGGGTACATTATTTTTGTTAGCCTGGGTTCATGTAGGACTCCCCTGGACTGGTGGGATTATGGCTTCCTCACCAAAGCTGGGAACACATGTCCCCATTCTGGTGGCTCTTACCCGGTGTGTGCTGTAGAAGGGGTCTAGATCCTCCAGGGGCTCCCCGACCAGTTCTGCTGGGAGCTCACCATAGAACTTGGGGAGTTGGTTGCAAGCCTTCAAGTCCAGCTGGGGTCGGGGCTTCTCTTCCTGGTTCTTCTGTTTTCTGTGTTTATCTTTGACTTTCCTGGCTGCCTGGTGGGCAGCGATCTGCTTCTCAATCTCCACCAGTGATTCGGGAGTAAACCGGCGAAAGTTGGGAGTTTCCACAGACCCAAAGGGCAGTTCCATTTTCTCATTCTTTTTTTCTTTTATCAGGAGGAATTCACACTGAGGAGAATAAGAATAAAGACAGAATGGGGACAGCTTGCCCACTCAATCTCTCTCCCATTGTCTTGCTTGCTAAACTAGCTCCCCGCCCCTGTCTCTAGCCCACCCCCACTTGCTTAACACCCAAGGGACTCCCCTCAGAAACCCATCTCCCTACAGTGGTCTCAGGGGAAGCTGTGTATTTATCATATCCAGATATTATAAGTATGTTTCTGCTTCCCACTGCTTCTTTATCATGTTGTAACAATGCCCATGTCCCCCAGCCCCCTAACACCCCCAAGCCAACTTCATCCGTTTACTCTCTCTCCCAAACTTATGGAAGCCTTCAGGTCCTGATCATCTCAATATTAAGTCTCATGTTACTTACTTTTTAAAAGATATTTTATTTATTTATTTGCAAGAGAGGAGAGAGAATGGGCTCATCAGGGCCTCTAGCCACTGAAAACTAACTCCAGATACATGTGCCATTCTGAGCATCTTTACACAGGCACTGGGGAATGGAACCCGGGACATTAGGCTTTGCAGGCGAGCACCTTAACCACTGAGCAATCTCTCCAGCCCTCATGCTACTTTCTGACCACAACCTTTTGTTGGTTGACATTTCCAATATTTCTTCCTTCTTCCTTTCTTTGAACATGTTTCAGAGCTCATGTCCAAGGCACAATGCTTGGACATTTCCTTCAGAACCGGATTTGATTAGATTTAACCACTTCCATCTCAAGCCCAGGTCAAGCTAAAGGACTTGAATTCAGTTCTCTTTGAGTCTCCATAGTTCCAGTGAGCCTGGTGATGGGGAACATCTATGCACCCCAGGAATCAGATGGTTGTCCTACTCGGCAGCTTCTTGTCTGAGATTTGAAATAGACTCTCTCTTTCCTCATGATTCCCTGTCTCTTCTTGGAGTAAGCCAGTGACTTTGTTTGCTGTTTCTTGGTACAAAATAAAAGCCCTCAGACTTCATGTTAACAAGCTTCTCACCTACATCCACATCCTCCCTCCCTCCTGTCACACGTTGGACCATCATTCCTCATCCTGGTCTGGATCCGTCTCTTCTATCCACTTAAGATCTTATCCTTTCCCTCACTTTCCTCTCCCTCCTCATCTCCTGTATCCTTCCTACTAGCAGCTGTAGATGCTTAACTTTGACCACTTTAAAAATATTCCTGGGTTCCTGTCTCAATGGCCTATCCTGTGTTGATTGAAGCAGCCTTATTACTCACCCACCACGACTCAGGGAACTGAGCGGAAGAGGGGGCGGAAAGATTGTGAGAGCCGTGGTGGGGGAGACTGTCCGGAGGCATGGCACCCATCAGTAACAACACACTTGGGCCAGGAAGACCGGGATGAGTACTAAGATATACAGGATCCCTTGCCACAAGGACTAATACAGACAGCCCACG
>PVHP010006554.1:12419-60672 GCA_004024765.1 Zapus hudsonius | reverse complement strand
AGGGGTGACCAGAGTAGAACCTCAGGGTGTTCCTGTCTCCTGGTCTTGTTTTTGTACCAGAGTCTCCTCTTCCACTAATTGCAGAGTAGGCAGGGTTTGCCAGATTCTAGGGGTTCTCTGCTCCCCTGTGGGACTCTGTGTGTGTGTGTGTGTGTGTGTGTGTGTGTGTGTGTGTGTGTGTGTGTGAGGGGGTTCCAGCTCTGTGTGGCCACACCCAGTGTTTTCCTTGGGATCTGGGGATTTGAACTCAGAGAGTCTCAGACCTAACAGGAAGCACACTTAACCGCTGAGCCATCTCTGCAGTACACATTCTAGAGATAATGTTGCCGATGTGTTACTCTCTCCTCTGTGGGTGTGGCCCTTGGACCAAGGTTCCACTGTACCATGGACTTTTCTTGGAGAGACTCAAACAGGCATCTAGTCTATGTATAATTATGCCCAAATCCAACTTGGCGAAGCAATGAGTTCATTGGGGTCATTATTTATAGCGCACAGGCGAGAGGTGCCTTAGGGCTTGGTTGGATCCCTCACCAACATGGATAAAGACACAGAAAAACCCTGTCTCTGGAATTCATTGCACGGCTCACAAACATCTCCATCCGCAGAAAGAATCCCTTCACCTTAGGTGTTGTGGCTCCTTCTGGAAGCTTCGAGAAGGGTCTTGAGAAGTTGCATGTGTGAGGAACTTCCTGAGACTTATAAATTCTTGACATCCTGCCCTTTGTAAGTTTTGTTAACTTCCAGAGTCTCTACAGCCTCATCCCAGTATGGGATGTTTCCATTCCAAGGATATTGCACTTGGATTTTTCCTTCTTGTGTGTGTGTGTGTTTTAATTCACTTTTTAAATTTGTGTTTTGACATTTCCACACATACCCACCGTATTTTGATCGAATGGGCACACCACATCACCCTCTCTTTTCCCCCCCCAATCCCTCTAATGTCTTTCCTTTTTTCACCACCTGCTGGAAGAAGACGTCTTCTCCCAGGGTGCCTCCTGGTCGTACAGGCATCATTAGTAACCAGCAGGTATCCGTTCTCTTCCTTGAGTGATAATAATATTGGGCAGGCCTTTGGAAAACCTCCCCTGGCTTCCTTTCCTCTTAGTTTAATGAGATTGACCCTAACTTCAATTTCGTGCTTGAGTCCGATTAGCTCAAGCAAATCAGTATAGCCTGTGTTCTTGACCACAGAAATGAACTAAGGACATCAGTGGTACAGCCCAAGACGTGTTCATTCCTTTCATAACCAATCGGGGTGTACACAAAGCTTTTGGCTTGGATGCTCAGATAAGTTACTCTTTATTTTTTTAAATATTTTATTTATTTGCAAGCAGAGATATAAAAAGAAGAGAGAGAGAATGGGCACACCAGGGCCTTTGGCCGCTGCAAACGAACTCCAGATGCATGCACCACTTTGTGCATCTGGCTTACATGGGAACTGGAGAATTGAACCCAGCTCATTAGGTTTTGCAGGCAAGTGCCTTAACCACTGAGCAATCTCTCCAGTCTGAGAAGTTCTCTTTCTTGTTGAACATGAAGACAAAGGCAGACATCCTTGAGAGCTCTGGTGCTCCCTGTCAGGGTGGGTCTCAATGCAACTGAAATCTTAGGGGTGTTTCAGAACCATTGGGGTATACCAAAATAACGGCACTATATTGTATTATATTAGCAACTAAAATATAGGCATGAGCCTGAGACTTAGGATGAGTAGATGACCTTGGGGAAGGTCATGTGCTCTCAGTGGTATAGATAACACTCAAGGGCGGTCATTATGGCACCAGGCTTTGTACACTGCTCATTGGTTGAACTGGCAGTTTATGGGTTTGCTCTAAGGACATAATCTGTTATGGTCTCTAGCCTTGCATGTTGAATTCAATCAACTTATTGAATGTCTAGTCCATTGCTGTCCTCAGACATTCACCAGGCACTACTCCTTCCTCCCCATCACATGCTGCTGTTATCGGCGTCGGGATCAAAGAAAACCTGCACCATGACTCAGTAGCCAGTGGCCAGGAGACTTGCTTAAAGAGAGAATGGAGGACGGTCAGGGTGTTTGCCTGCAAATCAGAAAGACCCGAGTTTGATTCCCCAGTGCCCATGTAAAGCCAGATGCACAAGGTGGCTCACGTGTGGTCTGGGGTTCACTTGCAGTTTCTGGAGACTCTGGCGTGCCCATTCTTTCTCTCTGTCTCCCCTCTCTCACTCTCTCTCAAATAAATAAATAAATAAATAAATACATAAATAAATAAGAGAGAGAGAGAGAGAGAGAATGGAGCTGGGAGGTGGTGGCATATGCCTTTAATCCTAGCCTAGGACTTCATAATGAATTCCAGGTCAGCCTGGACTAGAGATAGACCTTACCAAAGAGGGAAAAACCAAAGAGGGAAGGGGAAATATTGAGCAAAAGGAATAACGTCAACAACAGTGTGGTGGTTCAAAGAATCTATCAGAAAATGAACACAGAGAGGCCTGGTAGCCGAGATACACAGTTCAGTTGTCTTCGGAGGGTAATGGGTAATGGGAATTAAATTCAGGGATCTGTTTTGGGTCAGAGCTGTTCTGTAAAAGTTACTTTGGCTGTTCACAAAATGGATCAGAGGAGGGCGGGACTGGGAAGAGAGTGGGGGATAACAGGCTATGTCATAGTGTGATCAAAGGGTGGGTCAGTCTCAGCTAAGGAGAGATAGATAGATAGATAGATAGATAGATAGATAGATAGATAGATAGATAGATAGATAGATAGATAGATAGATGATAGGTGATAGATAGATAGATGATAGATAGATAGATAGATAGATGTTAGATAGTAGATAGATAGATAGATGATAGGTGATAGATAGATGATAGATAGATAGATAGATGTTAGATAGTAGATAGATAGATAGATAGATGATAGATAGATAAATAGAGAGGTAGATAGAGAAGGAGGAAGAGGGAAGGAGGGACAGAGAGAAGCATTGTAATGCAGAATGGGCCTGGCTTGGTGGGACATTTGGGGAAGTGATGGCTCTGGGGGCTAAAGCAATTGCTCAGCAGTTAAGACATTTGCTTGCAAAGCCTAGTGGCCTGGGTTTGATTCCCCAGTACCGCATAGAACCAGATGCACAGGGTGGTGCATGTGTCTGCGGCTGGAGGCCCTGGCCCACCCATTCTGTCTGTCTGTTTCCTCTCACTGCTTGTAAATAAAAAAATAATTTTAAAAAGTTTTTTTAAAGCCCGTATCATAAGGCAGCCAGACCAATACCCCGGCATTCCCCGATTATAAATAATCTTCTCTTAGATTTTACAATCAACCAATGAATCGAGCAGTTCGATGGTGCTAGAACGTTGAAATGCACTTTAGGAGCAAAAAACGGATGATGTGTGAGTGTTCCAATAATGGTGCATCAGGGGAAAGGAGATAAGCCAGTCATTTTCTTGGGCTTTTAAGCAAATTATCAACTAACTTTAATAAGAAGCTCACATACGAGAAATCCTTTGATGAGCCAAAGGAATAGGTGAAGACGATGAAAATTTAGGAACTGATTCCAGAGGTAGCCTATGACAAAATCAGCTCCTCTCAGCCAACCTACCCATGTTGTGACTCCCCGCCTCCTTCCCCAGATTGTTCTATCCCCTGCAATCTCACACAGGGGGAACGAAATCATCTGCCTGTGGCCCTCAAGACATAGTTCCTAGAAAATTAAAAAGAAAAAGAAGTGAATGGTAAAGAATGCCAATGTTATGGCAAAGCGAAGATCTTGTGGGAAGAGTTTGACAAATGTGGTTATTTTTGTTTATTTTTTTGTTGATCTGTTTTTATTTTTTTAAATATTTTTTTATTGTCCATAATGAGTTACATTATTTAATGGACAAACAATGAGTTGTTATCCCCAGTTCCTTAATACTCCTCTTCCCCATCCCCAATCATCTGGATATCCTCCTCCATGGTCAGTCTGGATCAGTCCTTGGGGCAGGGGACCATGGACAGCCTAGGAGTCAGCCGGGTTCTGCCGGCCCTAGTGTGTTGTTACTGAGGGGGGCCATGTCTCTGGATAGTCTCCCCCACCAAGGCTCTCACAATCTTTCCACCCCCTCTTCCTCTCAGTTCCCTGAGTCATGGTGGGTGTAGATCTGTTTTTAACTCTCCACAGCTTTCTGTTTTATCATTAGATATATAACCATGGACTCTGACAGGCATGGCTCACTGCCTCAGGCAATTTGAGTAGTTATAACAAATTCTATTACGGGCCCTGGGAGATGGCTCAGCAGTTAAGGCACTTACTTGCCTGCAAAGCCTACTGACCTGGGTTCGATTCCCCAGCCCCCATGTAAAAAGCCAGATGCACAAAGTGGTAATGGGTCTGGAGTTCATTTGCAATGGCTAGAGGCCCTGGCACACCCATTTTCTCTCACTCTGCAAATAAATAAATTTTAAAAATCACCTTACAGAGAGAACCAAGGACAGTTCAATTCTACTAATAACACCATAAATGATAGCTGACTCCCTGGCAGGAGATGAAGCTCCCCTCACACATCAGCCAAGACCCAGGTCCCAGGTGAAACCACAGAGGAAGTATTGAGATGAGCAAGAGTGCTGCTCCCACAGGGAGCCTGACAACCTGCGCCAGGGTGATGGAGACACTGAGGACACTCAGAACGTTCCAAAGCAGAAATCCAGGAGCTGATGAGAGTCAGTACTAAAGTAGACTTAAAACACAGCCACCGTGGCTCAGGGAATTTTGAGGAAGAGGGGATTGTAAGAGCCATGGTGGGGTGAATATCCAGAGGCATTGTCCCCCCCCATAATGACTGCTGTTTGCTCAACTCATAACCCACAACCCCAAGGCGAATACCAGCAATCCCACTGAGGAGGGTCCCACTGAGGAGAGGGAGGAGGGGGATGGTGAACCCAACACATGACTTGTCCATACAAAGTTTCTGCTTAATAAATCAAACAAGAAAGAAAGAAAGCACTAATCTTGTAATCTTTTTTCCATAGAAAATGAAGCATTGACATAATTGTATAATATAAATAGTGGAACATTTAATAAAGTTAGATTCAATTTTATTTCTTTTTATTTATTTATAAGTAGAGAGAGATAGAAGAGAGACCAACAGAGAGAGAATGGGCATGACAGGGCCTCCAGCCACTGCCAAGGAACTCCAGATGCATGCGCCACCTTGTGCATCTGGCTTTATGTGGGCACTGGGGATTCGAACTCAGGTTCTTAGGCTTTGCAGGCAAGTGCCTTAACCGCTGAGCCATCTCTCCTGTCTTTTAAAAATTATTTATTTATTTATTTATTTATTTATTTATTTATTTATTTATTTATTTATTTTGAGGCAGGGTCTAATTCTAGCCCAGGCTGACCTGGAATTCACTCTGTAGTCTCAGGCTGGCCTTGAACTCACAGCAATCCTCCTGCCTCTGCCTCTGCCTCCCCAGTAATGGTGTGCACCTCCACGCCCGACTATTTCCCTTTTCCTTGTATTTAGGATTGACCAGTTATATGGCCAAGAATTATTATTAGAATAATATAGAATTATTAATATAGAATTAGTTAATAATATAGAATTGTTAATATAGAATATATTCTAATATAATGAAAACCTAAACCTAAATTTTAAGGTTCTCCTCTCTCTTTCTTTCTCTGTCTCTCTCTCTCTGTCTCTGTCTCTGTCTCTGTCTCTCTCTCTCTCTCTCATCCTGTGAACCTTCATCCAATGAATGTCTCAAAAGCCAAATGAGAAGAGACCAACGGTCATGAGGAAAAGATCTAGGCCGGAGTCACAGATGAAACTGGTGATGAGCTTAATCACAGCATTGGTTTGTTGCTAAGACTTAAATATTGGACGAAGAAAGAGGATGAATGAAGGTGTGGGGGGGCTGTGGGTCTGTGGATGTAGCTTGGTGGTAGAGCACTTACCTAGCATGCCCAAGGTCCCGAGTTCAAATCCCAGCACTGCGTCAATAGCAACAGAAACCATGCATGTGTTTGGAGCGACAGCAGGTTGGTTTCAAAAAGATGGTCAGAGAGGGGGCTGGAGAGATGGCTTAGCGGTTAAGGCGCTTGCCTGCACAGCCTTACAACTGGGGTTCGATTCCCCAGGCCTCACATAAACCAGATGCACAAGGTGGTGCATGTATCTGGAGTTCATTTGCAATGGCTGGAGGCCCTGGTGTACCCATTCTCTTTCTCCCCTTTGCAAATAAATAAAATATATTTTTAAAAAAAGATGGTCAGAGAGAGCTTCTCTGAGGAGTAAGATCTGAAAGTTTGAAAGAAACTCTAGTTGCTAAGGGTTAGAAAGTATATTTCAGGCGTGGGGCCTCTGCAAGCACTCATAAGACTTCTGTGTGAATTACAAAAAAAGTTGAATTTTAAGACTGAACTGTTTCACCGTGTTACCTGGTGTGAGCGTGCACCCCAGTGGTACAGCCTTGTAACCCAGGCTACGGTTCCATCACTGTCGATGTCGTTGGTTTAGCTGTCGTGGGTTAGGGCACATGAAGAGAAGTGCCAGAGTGTGTCACCATACTCTGCAAAACATGACCAACTAGGAGAGACCATTATATGCTAGGCAATGATGATAAGAACTCTCAATAATATACTTCTAAATAATAATTCGAAATAATAATACTTCTAAATAGTAACGATTCTAAATAATGATAATTGTAAATAATTCTAAATAATAAGAATTGTAAATAAGAATTGTAAATAAGAATTCTTAATAATAATTATAAATAAGAATTGTAAATAAGAATTGTAAATAATAATTCTTAATAATAATAATTCTTAATAATAACTGTAAATAATAATTCTTAATAATAATAATTGTAAATAAAAATAATTCTTAATAATTGTAAATAATAATTGTAAATGACAATAATTCTTAATAATAATTGTAAGTAATAATTGTAAATAAAAATAAGTCTTAATAATTGTAAATAATAAGTTTAAATAATAATAATTCTTAATAATAATTGTAAATAATAACAATTCCAATAATAATAATAATTTAGAATTATTATTTAAATTATAATTATAATTAATTTTTAATACTAATTCTAAAGCAATGATTGTCTGGGTTTGCTGACTAGTATGGGGCACTTCCTGTATGGGGGCAGTTACACTTACAGTGTTCAGATCTGTCGCCAGTCAGCCACAAATCCAAAGAGCCTTTGGATTAATAACATTCCTTCATGAGAGAACACAATTTATGTTTGCAGGTTTACACGTGTCATTTTATAATGAGTCATAAATCCAGCTAGGACAGAAAACTATTTTTTAAATATTTTTATTTATTTATAAGCAGGAGAGAGAGAGAGAGAGAGAGAGAGAGAGAGAGAGAGAGAGAGAGAGAGAGAGAGAGAGAGAATGGGTACATGAGGTCCTCCAGCCACTGTAAAGGAACTCCAGATATATGTACCACCTTGTGCATCTGGGTTTATGTGGGCATTGGGGAATCGAACCCGGGTCCTTCTGCTTTACAGGCAAATGCCCTAAGTGCTGAGCCATCTCTCCAGCACCTTAAAATATTTTTTGTTTATTTATTTTCAAGCAGAGAGAGAGATAGGAGAGAGAGAGAATGGGTTCACCAAGGCCTCCAGCTGCTACAAACAATTCCAGATGCAGGCACCACTTTGTGCATCTGGATTTACATGGGGACGGGGGAATCGAACCCAGATCATTAGGCTTTGCAAGCAAGCACCATAACTGCTGAGCCATCTATCTCTCCAGCCTGTAGGTTCACAGGGGACTCAGGTAGGGTTAACAGTTCCTGAGGTGGAGGAAAGGGAGGAAGAAACTGAGAAGGGACGAGAGAGATTGGATTGAGGGCTCTGCAGAGACAAGCAAGCAGCTGGTGTGTAGCTGGACAGCTTGAATTCTCTGCGGGTGGATGGATATTTGGATGCAGGGGCCTCCGATGCTGGCTCTGTCCTTCATTGGGAGCAGCAGGTGTTACAATGGGCAGCTGAATCATTGGTTTTTTTTTTTTTTTTTTTTTTTGGAGAATCTGGAGAGAGAACCAGACTTTTACCCTTCCCTACTTTTCTACCCAAATATTTTTTTCCTATTGTTTGTAGTCCATCTCTGATGAATCTCATCAGATGGAATTGGATGGAATGAAACGATCGGAACAGAATTGGGCAGAACTGGGTATTTCAGGAGAGTCACGTTTGCACATTTGTGCGCTTGGATTCTATTTCGGTTTACGGCTGGAGGCTTTCGAGTGAGCGGTACGGCTTTGCAGAACGGTCCTGTAAAAGTGCATTTGCGATTTTTACTTTCTGAGAGGTAGCTACTGTGTTTCTCCACATTGTCATCTCTGCCCTTGGTTCCTTTGCCATTCTGGAGAGTGTGCTAACAGGGGTAGCTGTTACTTCTTTATAATTAAATATAAATATATAGAGAAGTATATATATAAATATATATGTAGATAGATGGATAGATAGGTGATAGATAGATAGATAGATGATAGACAGACAGACAGACAGACAGATAGGTAGATAGATAGATAGATAGATAGATAGATCGATAGATAGATAGATAGATAGATAGATAGATAGTTAGACAGACAGATAGACAGACAGACAGATAGACAGATAGATACATACACACATACATACATACATACATACATACATACATACATACATACATACATATATTTTTCCAGGTAGGGTCTCGCTCTAGCCCAGGCTGACCTGGAATCCACTCTGTAGTCTCAGGCTGGCCTCAAACTCATGACAATCCTCCGACCTCTGCCTCCAGAGTGCTGGGACTAAAGGCATCACACCCAGCCTTTACCTGATATTTTCATCAGAAGCTTCTTGTCATCCAGACACAAGAGTAGCTCCATATTGTACGTGACAGTTTCCCAGTGAAAGACAAAGGCAGACAAGAGGAAAATGCTTCCCAAGGTTCCATGTTCCTGGAGACCAGTTATCCCCATGGCGACTTCTACTGGGAGTGTGTTAAACACATCAAAGTCCAGCACACCTCACACTTGTCCTCTGTGAATGGTGGTCACAGGAGGGAAGGGCTTTCCTAGTGGGCCAGCTTCTTGTTGAACAGTGTGTCAGGAAGTTATCCATCCGCAGCCTCAGCCAGGCAAACCGGCAGAGCATCACTTGGGTACCAGCTTGGAATGTCTCACTGTTTGGGGAATGGTGACAATCTGGGAACAGGCAGTGACTTATGTGGCTGATGGTCTCTGCTGCCCAAACTGATGGCTGGGAAGCGAGCCCCTTGGCCTGCGTGGAGGACAGCGTGTACCCTCTTCCCTGGCTGGCTTCGGGGTGGGCAGTGATGCTAGTCTGAGCAGAGCAAGCCTGCTCGCCTTGGAATTATCTAAGGAAAGGCCATTGCCTGGCACGTCCTCAGCACACGGAGCAGGGGGTGCTATCTATCATGATTGCAGGTCTCATTGGCCAGAGGCATCAGAACTGCTGAATTATAGATTTTCAGAGATCTGCGGGTCTTGGGGATGCTGGCTCCCTGAGTTCTAGAGAAAGCTGAAATGTTCATAAAAATACATGAAGGCTGTTGGGCTGATTAGAAACTCAACAAGTTATTCTCCAAATTTAGTTGGAGAGATTGAAATCACATATTCCAATTGTGCTCCTTCTTTCTCAAAAATAATTTTATTCATTTATTTGCAAGCAGAAAGAGATAGAGGAGAGACAGACAAAGAGAATGGGTACACCAGGGCCTCCAACAGCTACAGACAAATTCCAGATGCATGCACCACTTTGTGCATCTGGCTTTACGTGGGGACTGGGGAATCGAACTGGGGTCATCAGGCTCTTCAGGCAACCACTTTAAACACTGAGCCATCTCTCCAGCCCCCTCACCCTTTTTTTTGTATTTTTGAGGAAGGGTCTCACCCTAGCCCAGGCTGACCTGGAATTCACTCAGTAGTCTCAGGCTGGCCTTGAACTCATGGTGATCCTCCTACCTCTGCCTCCTTAGTGCTAGGGTCAAAGGTGTGTGCCACCACACTTGGCTGCCTCTTCCAATTTCGAAAGGACCAATGCCTGCAGATAGGAGTGTTTATCAACCCCCAGGGATGCTGAGGCTGGTGACCATGGGCCATAGATGAAGTCATACTGTCTGTCCGGGATAAGCTGTGGTCAGTTTTTTGGAAAGTTTCTGCTCTGTTCTTGATATCACAAACAGCCTGGAATTTCCAACAGTTAGTCTATCTATCCACCACTGGTCATTTCTGCTTTCTATAATCACCTATAATCACCAAGTTCATGGTCAGTCAATAGTGACCTCTTCTGTCATTCCTTATTGGCAAAAGACTAGTGAACAGAGCGATCTGTCTGGCCCACATGTGACATTTGTCACTTCTGACTGTAATCAGGAAGTGATCTGAATGACCCCGTCCATCTTCAAAGAGACACTGAGAGGTCACTGAGCCTGTGTGAGCCGTAGAGGCCTATCCCCAGGGGAAGGGGCACCCCACTTTGAATCTAGAAGAAGGAAGACAGAAATAGTGAACAGAGCGATCTGTCTGGCCCACATGTGACATTTGTCACTTCTGACTGTAATCAGGAAGTGATCTGAATGACCCCGTCCATCTTCAAAGAGACACTGAGAGGTCACTGAGCCTGTGTGAGCCGTAGAGGCCTATCCCCAGGGGAAGGGGCACCCCACTTTGAATCTAGAAGAAGGAAGACAGAAATTCTTTATTAGCCTATAAACCATAGCTGTATGTCAGCTTGTGGCATGAATCCAGGCCCGACTAGAACCTTCTTAGAGAAGGTCAGATCTCTTTTTGGAAAATGGTGTAATTAACAGTCAGATCAATCACTTTAACGTAAAAGATTCAGACCACCAGGTTAAACCTCTCAGGCTATTAGTCTGTAAGTGGGAAGCGTCTTGTGTGGGAATGAGTACTTGATAGTCTCTCTCTCTCTCTCTCTCTCTCTCTCTCTCTCTTATATAGTGGCTAGACAAGATGAGATTTTATCTTCCTTTCAGTTTTATTTATTTTCAGAGAGAGAGAGAGAGAGAGAGAGAGAGAGAGAGAGAGAGAGAGAGAGAGAGAGAGAGAGAGAGAGAGAGAATGGGCATGCCAGGGCCTCCAACCACTGCAAATGAACTCCATATGTATGCACCACTCTGTGTATCTGACTTTATGTGGGTGCTGGGTGCTGGGGAATCGAACCAGGGTTGTTAGACTTTGCAGGCAAACACTTTATCTGATGAGCTATCTCTCCACCCTGATGCTATTTTTAAGTTAATTAATTTTTTTCATAAGTAGAAACATTGCATGTATAATTCATATGTTGGTACCATCATATAGTTTAGCATATTTACATGGATTTATTTAATATTGACCAGAACGTAGGGTCATAGAAAAATAAAGATACTTGGAAGTGATAATGGAATACCCATAAGTTATAGAATAAAATCTCTTTTCTATCAGCTCTGGGTCTCTGAGATGCCAGAGTCGAGTGGTCTTCTGCAAACCATGTCCAATGTCAAGATTATTCCCTGGATAAACCCCCACATAGACCCTGACATTTTACCTGTCTCTGCCCTGTAGTTTGTGGGGTCCGGTCTGTTTGGATCAATGTTCTGCTAATTACAAACTGTCTTTGGAAGGCTCCGGCACACCCTCGGGTGATTCACAGCTTGCGTATTGATTTTCCCATAAGCTGAGACGCACTTGGGCCATTTAAGCACTTTGAAATTGGTCATCAATGAACTTATTTGGACTTCATAGATCTGATCACACTTGAAGACTATGACGTTTTGATTTTTGCATTATACAGCCTAATATAGTGGAAGCTGATGTTTACAGCCTTTTCATCTCATTTGAAGAAATAAATACAACAATAAAGATAAGGCTTTAGCGGCTTGAGGTGGGAATAGGTCAACATAGTTCTTCACTGGCTCAAGGAGACTTAGTAATTTTTTTTTCTGCTAGTGAAGCGATCTTCATGGTAAGTGGAATTGTTTTCCTCTGAATAGTAACTGTTTCTCTCTTTTTTAAAGAATTGTTTATTTGAAAGAAGAGAGAATGAATGGGTATGCCAGGGCCTCTTGCTACAAACGATGCATGCACCACTTTGTGCATCTGGGGCATTGAACCCAGGGCATGGGGCTTTCCAAGCAGGCACCTCTGACATCTCCATCCTGAGGAAGGATTTCTTTTGGCTCGTGGTTTGAAGGTAGGGAAGACACCAGAAGTATCTTGTGGATGTGGTGGGGGGAGCCTGGGGCTGCTTGTTCACATTTTGGCAGACTGGGAAGGAGCAAAAGAGAGATTTCACTTATGGGGTTAAGCTTGATTCTCTAAGGTTGGTCCCTGCTGAACGACTTCCTCCTTGAAGTCTCCACCACCTGAAGGTTTCGCCACTCTTGAAACAGTGCTGCCCATCGGGGATCAGGTGTTCAAACACATGAGCCTTTGGGGACATTTCACACAAGGCAAAGAGACAGAGCAAGAAATAATACTAAAACACTTGAACTTTTTTAAAATGCTGAGGTAAATTTCACAGACCCTCACACCCATTTTCTCTCTCTCTCTCTCTCTGTTTCTCTTTGAATGTCTCTCTCTACTTGCAGATAAATAAATCAAAATAAATCCAATGGAAGCATGACCCTAACCATTGTCACCACTGGAAATCATTTTGAATCTCTTTCGTGCATCTCTCGGGTAGCTGAATGGGGCATAGAATTTGAGGTTTGCAATGACAGTTACTTCACAGACCACTGGTTCACTTATATATATAATATACATATATCATTTATATATATATATATATATATTTATTTTATAATATATATTTACATATATATATTATATATATGTATATATTTGTGAGCAGAAATGCACGCGCACGTGCGCACACACACACACACACACACACAGAAAGAGGGAGAGAGCGAATGGCTATACCAGGCCCCTTGCCACTGTCAAGGAATGCCAGATGCATGAGCCACTCTGCAAGTGACTTTACGTGGGCACTGGGGAATCGAACCTGGGCTGTCAGGCTTTGTAAGCAAGCATGTTTAACCACTGAGCTATCTCTCCAGCATCCAGGAATGACTCTCTCTCTCCATCACCAAAGCTATCTATAGCTTGAGAACCACTGAGATCTTTGGATCATAAGTACAAATTTCAGGAAAAAAAAATGCAGTCACGAAGTTGCCTAGCAGAGATGCGGGATGAGTGAGACCAGCGATGGTTTGTCACTCTGAGGACTGAAAACCTGTAAGTGTGTGGTAAGTGTGGAGCTAGATTATTCCACAGAAGGTTCCTGGTCTACAATGCTGCCCCTTGGCCCTCATTGTCCCCAAGGCAACTGTGATAAAAGCAGCAGGGAAACTCTTCCAGCAACAATGGTCCTGAGGCTCCATCCTTTCTCAAGAGTATGGAGGGCTGGAGAGATGGCTCAATGGTTAAGGCTCTTGCCTGCAAAGTCTAATGACCCTGGTTCGATTCCCCATCACCCACATAAAGCCAAATGTACAAAGTGGCACATGCATCTGGAGTTCATTTCCAGTGGCTGGAGGCCCTGTTGCATAAATTCCCTCTGTGTCTCTTCTCTCTCTGCTTGCAAAAAAATTAAATAAAATATTTTAAAAAGTATGGACACTGTCATCTCCATCTTGAGACCGACAGCCGCATTGGATAATTCTTTTTATGACTTGGGGCATATATAATCTCTTTGGCCTTGTTTCTTCATGTATAAACTCAGCATCATACCTGACTTGAACAATCCTAAGTAACAGGTATGGTGGCCTGTAATTCCAACACTCAAGAGACTAAGGCAGGAGGATTGTTGTGAGTTTAAGGACAGGCTGGGTTAGAATGAGACCCTACACCCCCCAAAAAAGAAAAAAAAGAATTAACCTGAAGGAAAAATGAAAGCGAATCAATGAGTTTTCTTGGCATATGCTAAGCACTGCTTCTTCTGTTAATAAGCATGTGCCTTACTTAGGGCTACAAAGTCTGATAAATTAATAAAAAATCAACTCTAGCTCTCATCAGTTATTGATGTGGTGAAATCTTGTTTTGCATCCTCCCTGTAAAAATGAATTCATATTAAAAATATTAAAAATATAAACAGTAGCCCAAGAGAAATCAAATTTAGCCAGGCATGGTGGCTGAACACCTTTAATCCCAGCACTCACTCGGGAGGCAGAGGTAGGAGGATTGAAGTGAGTTCAAGGCCAGCCTGAGACTATAGAGTGAATTCCAGGTCAGCTAAGGCTAGAATGAGACCCTACCTTGAAAAACAAAAATAAAAATAAATCAAATTTAACTGGTAAAAGAAGCATTATTTCATTTATCAAGTTGTTCCTGTGTAATTTAGCTGTTACCTCCCTGGGTCCCCCCTCAACTTCCAGGATTTCAAAGTCAACTTTTTGTTGGCTACTTAAATGAAAATAACAGCCGCTTGCTAGCATATTGGACTCAAGTCCTTTCTTCTTCATAAAGGACTCAAGTCCTTTCTTCTCTGCGTACATTTTGGAATTCTTGGGCTCCAATTATGTATCTTAAGTAATTCTTACGTCATTTCCTTTTTCTACCTCATCCGCTGAGTCTTCTCTCCTTTGATTGGTCTCTTCTTTCTGTCTCTATAGAAGCCAATCCCCTTTCAGGGTGATACCCACCACATCACTATGCAAAGTGGATGGATGAGAGTTCAGAGTTCTCTTTACCCAGAAAGCAACTTAACACTGTGGCTCACATGTCCTTAGGCCTTGGTGGCTGGTTTTCACATGTCAACCAGGCTACAGTCTGCAGCAAAAGATTCGGTTTTGCACACAAGGTTTATAGAGTTCGTTCAGCATCTGCAAATCATCAATGCACACACAGAAAAGATTTTCTTTGCAATGTGCGTGGCAGAAAGATCTTAATTAGCAAAACTGAGGTTTCCTTGATTAAGAGGAATCTCTGCTTCACGTTTGCAATAGGCGCTCTTGCGGGAGAGTTTTAGCATCTTCTCCAGCCTGTCCGAGACTACTACTGAGGGGCCCAATTCCACCTGTCATCCATCCATCTATCATCTATCTATCTATCTATCTATCTATCTATCTATCTATCTATCTATCTATCTATCTATCTGTCTATCTATGTATCTATGTATCTATCTATCTATCATCTATCTATCATCTACCTATCTATAGATCATCTATTATCTCTCTCTCTCTATCTATCATCTATCTATCTACCATCTATCTACCTATCATCTATCTATCTATCTATCCATCTATCTATCATCTATCTATGTATCTATCTATGTATCTATGTATCTATCTATCTATCTATCTCTCTATGTATCTATCTTCTATCTATCTATCTATCTATCTATCTATCTATCTATCTATCTATCTTCTATCTATCATCTATCGATGTATCTATCTATGTATCTATGTATCTACCTATCTATCTATCTATGTATCTATCTATGTATCTATGTATCTATCTGTCTTCTATCTATCTGTCATCTATCTATCTATCTATCTATCTATCTATCTATCACCTATCTATCATCTACGTATCTATAGATCATCTATTATCTCTCTCTATCTCCCTATCTATCTATCTATCTACCATCTATCTACCTATTATCTATCTATCTATCTATCTATCTATCTATCTATCTATCTATCTATCTATCTATCTATCTATCTATCCATCTATCCATCTATCTATCTATCAATCATCTATCTATCAATCATCTATCTATCATCTACCTATCTATCTATCTAATATCATCAACAAGTTATATCTATCTGGTTTTCCTACTGATTTTATTTCTATGGAGAACCCCAACTATTGATACAGACCCTATTCCCACTTGAAACTCTCCACTCGACTTATCTTCTCCTATAAAGTCGATTCAAGAGGGGGAACTAATGGTAACAATTCAGTCAATTAATTATTATAAACACTGCTGGCCATGATTTAATCAGCACTGCAATAAAGCACAGGCATTGTTCTTGTACTCTATGCTAACAGCGATTTCTGAGTGGACTGGGAATTCATGAAAGCCCTGATGATTTAATGTAGGTGATATCACTTCACAGGGATTGTTGCCAGAATTCCCTACCACACCCCCCCCTCAAAAAAAATCCATTCCAGGGGCTGGAGAGATGGCTCAGAGGTTAAGGTGCTTGCCTGCAACCTAAGGACCTGGGTTCGATTCCCCATTACCCACATAAAGCCAGATGCACAAGGTGGGGCATGCATCTGGAATTTGTTTCAGTGGCTGGAGGTCCTGGTGCACATATTCTCTCTCTCTCTCTCTTTCTCTCGCTCTCAAATAACTAAATAAAAAATAAAATCTATTCCATTATCAGATGCCTTACCCATCACCCATCCCTTAGGGCCAAAGGTTTTTTGTTGTTGTAGAAAATATCCTGGGGTGGAAGGTGGTAAGAACTCAGCTGCTCTTATACCCAATACTCCATCAGAATTTCCTTGACTGCTAGAAAGACACAAACAATGCCCTAAATTTTTCAATAAGTGCAGTCTTGAGAATTCTCCCTGGGGAGTAGACCTGGATGTGTGCCCCTCCCCCCCGGAGGTGGGGGGCACTGGGCACCTGCCGGATGTGGTGGAAAGAAGCAGGAGAAGAAAGGTAGGTGACAAAGCGTCAGCTTCACACTTGAATTGGTTCCAACCACACCTGCTCCCTTTAGGGAACGTCGTTCCATCAAACAATGAGTGTGTGTGACGGCTTGGCAGACAGACCAAGGCTGGATGCGGGGAAATTGTCAAAAGACTTTCCCTCCACTAATAGCCGTGTTTTCTTCTGCATTGAAGAATATGTTCTTTTCCATGGTCTTGGGGAAGGAAAAGGTGGCTTTCAGATCCCCTCAGAGCTGCTTCTCATGGTCCTTAGACCCCCACCAAATTCTCTTTTTTCTTTTCTCTTGTCTCTTCTCTTCTCATTTGTTTGTGGTCTGGCTCTAGCCCAGGCTAACCTGGAATTCACTATGCAGTCTAAGGCTGGCCTTGAACTCACAGCTATCCTCCTATCTCTGCCTCTTCAGTGCTGAGATTAAAGATGTGCTCCACCCCACCGTGGGTGGGGGGAGAGAATATGAATGTTCCAGGGCTTCTAGTCACGGCCAATGAACTCCAGATGCATGCACCACTTTGTGCATCTGGCTTTACGTGGGTGCCAGGGAATCGAACCTGGGTCGTTAGGCTTTGCAGGCAAGCGCCTTAACCACTGAGCCATCTCTCCTGCCCCCTTTCTGGCATTTTGAATATCCTATTATTATTTTTATTTCCAGTCTTCCACATGTTGGCTCACTCAAAGGCTTAATAACTGGGTAAGGTTTTGACAGTTGGTATACCATTGCTTTAATATTTCTATTTATAGAAATTAATTATAATTATTAAATATTATATTTGATATAATTTCTATTTCCATGAAAACCTGCTGGACACTTACACTTTGAGGCTTTGATATCCCTTTACTTGAAAAGCGACAGCAACACGGGGCTGATCTGCTTTTCCACAGGTACCTCTGTTGGCCTCTTAGTGGGGTCACGCAATTCAGAGTCCCCTCTCTTCTTACGTCCAATGACATTGAGTCGCCATAGCGACGTCTGCAGTGAATATCATTTTTTAATGACGATAATTGATTACCTGTTAGTAGCTCACAGATCAAACTATGCCTATCTGGAAGTGGGCGGTGATGTGAGCCATTCTTAATCAGGATGTTTTAGATATTGGATCTTACGTCACTCAATTTGTTTCTGCGTCTGCAACATCTCTTCCTCATGTGGCTCCAGTTCATCTTGCTGGTGTTTCATCAAAGCTACCAGCTGCCCTTTAGTCTTCTCTCTGGTCCGAGTGGAAGCCTCAGGTCTGATGGCCTTTATTCCCCACACACACCAAGGCGCACCCCAGCCTCTGACGTCTACCCAGACATTGTTTCTTGCTATCACAACTCCTATGGTGAGCGTCTTAACTTCATGTCCCCAACATGATCTCTGAGCACAGACATGGGCATCTGGATTGCAGATTTATTTCCCACTCAGGTCTCTTCTACCAACTTGTGTCAGAGAAATTGCATGTAAAAAGCATTTTTCTTTGGCTAGGTATTGTGTTGGCCATAAGCAATGGTTATGCACTCCCCAGGGCCTGGAGAGATGGATCAGTGGGTAAAAGTGTTGTTGCCCAAAACTGATGACCCAAGATCCCGAGATCTCATGTGTGATGGTTAAATTTTGATGTCAATTTGACCTTTCAAATAATCTTGGGTGGGTCTCTGAGGATGTTCACAGGAAGGCAGCCTCTCAGTAGGGGGCAGGATGTAAGGAAGCTCAAAGAAGCTAGAAGTAAACACCCTTTCCTGTGTGGGCAGTGCAGGAAGGAAATTCCAGAGACTCAGGAAGCCATCAGGTCTGGGATAGAATTGCAAGACCCCACCCTAGGGCTATAGAAAGGGGAAGAAATTCTCTTCTTGGCCCCTCCAGCCTGTTCTCTCTTCTGTGTGTGTGGTGTTGGTGATGGGTTTTTCTCTCTACTCAGACCAGCCTCTTTCACGTTTATGGGACTTCCCCTGGATTTGTAGCTTGAATAAATCGTTTCCTCCCATAAACTGTGTCTGGTTTGGAGATTCATCCCAGCAGTGTGTGGCTGACTACGACCCTCATGTAGAGCCAGAAACATACAAAACATCTGGAATCCCAGAGAGAAAAGACGCAGAGGCAGGAGAATTCCAAAGCCCCACGGGCCAGTCTGCCTAAGAAGGATTTCAGAAATTGTGCCACAGAAACAAGGTGGAAGGATCCTCGGACCTCCTCACGCATGTCTGGTCCGCACACACTCCCCCACATTCATACACACACAATAAAAACAGAGAAGAATGAACTGAGTGTGGTAGCCATGTCTTTAGTCCCAGAGGCAGAGGCAGGAGGATCACAGTGAGTTGCAGGTCAACCTGGACTAGAGTGAGGCCCTACCTTGAAAGAGAGAGAGAGAGAGAGAGAGAGAGAGAGAGAGACACACAGAGAGAGAGAATGAATAAGGTCTAGGTTCCAAGAATGACAAGTTTTTAAAAATTGCTTTTTAAAAAAATTACGTTTCCTTTCTGTTTTAATAATTAAAAATATATTTCTTTATTTGAGAGAGAGACAGACAGCGTATAGATGCGCCAATCCCTCCAGCCACTGCAGACAAACTCCAGACACAGGCGCCACCTTGTGCATCTGGCTTGACGTGGGCGCTGGGGAATCGAACCTGGATCATCAGGCTTTGCAAACAATTGCCTTTAACCTCTGAGCCATCTCTGTAGTCCTCTTTCTGGTTTCTTTTCCAACACATCTTTGGGCGACACCCTTTGTCTGGACTAGTTGACCCTAAGTCTTGTTTTCTGTCTGTTTATGTAACATTCCTAAACACAAGGACATATTTATATACCTTTCTTTATGTCAGTGTCCTCCTGTCTTTCTGAGATCTTAAACTCTTTTGTTGTTTGTTTTGTTTTTCCAGGTAGGGTCTGGCTCTAGCCCAGGCTGACCTGGAATTCACTCTGTAGTCTCAGGCTGGCCTCGAACTCACGACAATCCTCCTGCCTCAGCCTCCCGAGTGCTGGGATTAAAGGTGTGCGCCACCACGCCCGGCCGACTTTTTGAAATCAAGGACTAGTTCTCTGGCTTGCTTTTGTCCCTGGTATTTATTGGTGATGTGACGTGTCTCTGCTCCCTTTATTTCTCCAACAAAAAGGACGTTGAATTGCATAGTGTTGGCCAATGCCAGGGTCAGACTTGGCTTTATACCTCAGCTCTGCCGTGTCTAATCAAAATGACCTGAGTTACGTTATGTCAATTCACTAAGCCTTACCTGAAAAATACAGATAATAATAGTACCTGCCTCAAATGGTTGTAAGAACGAGAGAGAGAGAGAATATATGTAAAGTGTTAAGCACATTGCTTGTCACATATTAAGGAGACAATAAATGTTAGCTATTACATAGTGGGCACTTAATAGATATATTATGGAGAACTGCATTAGTATTATACTAGTGAATTAGAAAATTATACACCTTATAATTTTAACATGTTCTTCAAGTCTTATTTCTGTACTAGTTTATCAAAACTTGAATGACTGGAGTGAATTAAATGTGTGGTACTGAATTGCTTTTTACCAGGCTGAGGCTGGGAAAAGTCAGTAATATTTATTAAGTGATTGTTGCCTATAACGGGCTGTAGGCAGGTTATAGTGCTTTTGGGTATAGATTTGACCGATTTCATATTTCAATGGAAAAGGCAGATTAGAAAAATTATAGTCTTGACTCCATTAATAATTAGTTCTCTGATTTAGAGCAGGTTATTTCACCACTGTGAGGTTGGGTTGGCCTTTTTGTTTGTTTGTTTGCTTTTGTAACATGTAGTAAGAATTACATCAAGTATATTTAAAATATTTAAATATTATATTCTCTAAGCAAAATAACACCATGTACCTCATGTCCTTACTTGAATGCATTACCTTTAAAAAAAACTATTGTAATTTTCCTGGATTTAAACTACTTTCATTCTTGGGAAGATATATTTTCTTCTGTTCCTTATGGCTTTTGTTTATGTGGAGTGCTTTCTTTTTTCCTGACTCGCCAATTATAAAGGCATTTAGTTCTTACTTTGGGTCAGAATGTCTGGTAGGTGCGCGCGCGCGCACACACACACACACACACACACACGTAGGCAATGTGACAAGCAGTGGGTGAAGGATCACTAAAGTGCTACATGAACACAGAAAAAGGAAGATTAATTCATTTGGGAAGTTGTGACAGTGACTGAAGCATTTTTCTGACCTTGGAGCAGAAGTTGGCCACAGATGCGCGGGGTGAGGATTCCCAGCAGCGGGAATAACACGGGCAGAGGTGGGGAGGTTGGCGAGGTGTGGTGTGTTTCTGAAATCATGAGGATTGCATGTGACTGTGTGTGTGTGGTGTATGTGTGTGCATGTGTGTGTTTGTGGAGTGGTGTATGTGTATATGTCTGTATGTGTGTGTGTGTGTGTGGAGTGGTGTATATGTGTGTGTGGTGTATGTATGTTTGTGTGTGTATGTATGTATGTGTGTGCATGTGTGTGGAGTGGTGTGTGTGTGTGCATGTGTATGTGCATATGTGTGTATATGTGCGTGCATGTGTGTGTGTGTGTGTGTGTGTGTGTGTGTGTGTGTGTGTAGTGGTGACTAGGGTCAGCCCACACTAGCCCCTTGTGATCACCAACCTTGCACGTCTCCTCTATGTGTTTGCTGGTGTCTCTTGGTGGAATGGAACTGGCCCTTGTTAGAGTCTTTACACCAAGAACATGGGCAGCCGGTACAAGTCGGAATTTTGTGGGTGGCAGGCTGTTTTGTTGCGGGAGATGGCTGGAAACCATTTCTCAGCCTCTTGTGAGACCTGGCGCCCGACAAGGTCAGTCTCAGAAGTCGTTAAATCAGGTGGCATCGTGGATGACTTAGTAAGGTGATCTTTGCATCTTAAAGAAACTCCTCTTAGGATTTCTACTGACATGTCATCCATTCCAGGCAAAGTGAAAAAGAACCTTGACTTTTTGTTTGGTTTTGATGCAGGGTCTCGCTCTAGCCCAGGCTGACCTGGAATGCACTATGGAGTCTCAGGGTGGCCTCAAACTCATGGCAATCCTCCTGCCTCTGTTTCCATGCCCTGCCAGAACCCTGACTTTGAGGGTGAGGTTATCAACTGTGTGATGTACACTGAAAATATTCACAGTAAGAATGAAGACATTTGGAAAATACTTGGCAGTCTTGTCAGGAAAAAAAAAGTTCCTGGGGCTGGGAGAGATGACTCAGTGATTAAAGCTCTCGCCTGCAAAGTCTAACAGCCTGGGTTCGACTCCCCAGCACCCATGTAAAGCCAGATGCTCAAAATGGCACATGCATCTGGAGTGTGTTTGCAATGGCTAGGGGCCCTGGTGTGCCCATTCTCATTCTCTCCCTCTTCTTGCAAATGGATCAATAAAATATTCAAAGAAATGTTTGCTGCATTGTAAATTCTACCCCAATGTTATCCCTGACAACACTTTGTCTTGCAGGTAACAACAGGTAAACACCGAATTTATGCATTCCTTTCCAACTCCTTTCTTTTTTGTTCTTTTCAGGAAACAAATGGCCAGTGAAGTTCTTACTGTAGTCAGGAAATCCGCCGAAGAATAGAAGTGACAGGTGAGATAATGTCCTTTAAATAGATGATCGATGAGCCTTATCCGAAGTGCGGTTGGTCGTGGTCAAACTGAAATAGTGAATTAGAGCAAACTCTGTACCTACATTTAAAGTATGTTGTAACGGGGAAAACTTGGGGTTCCTTGCCAATACACCAACAAATTTAGAGTCCTCACTTTTTTTTTGTCATATGAATGCAAATTTCTAGACAGAAATTATCTAGAAGGTAAGGTTTAGAAAGGCTTTATTAGATTAAGAAAATATAGGAGACCCCCCAAGAAGAAGGGGGGTGCTTACCAAAAAGCCTGGAGGTTCAGAGGTCTCTGATCGTCCACCAAGAGAGAGAAGAGAGAGCAGTTTGCCTTCTCCAGGTGAGTATATCCACTGGCTCAGGTGAGCCAGAGAGACAGCTGATTGGTCTGGGCTCTGACCAATCACAGTTCCAGGATTAGTGAAGGAGATTCCTCCCTATCTCCAAAGACTGACTGTGGCTCACTTTAGGGAGGGGCTCAGGTTGTATTTTTTGAAAAACAGGTGTTGCGGTCAGCTTTCTAGTTGCTGTGCAGAAAGAACCCAAATAAAAGCGGCTTGTGGAGGAATGGGTTTATTTGGCTTATGGACTCAAGGGGAAACTCCATTCTGGCAGGGAAAACAATGGCATGGGCAGAGGGTGGACATCACCTCCGCCACAGCACTGCAAACAATGGCAGGAAGGTGTGCCAAACTCTGGCAAGGGGAAGCTGGCTTATAATCTCCATAAACCTGTCCCTGACAACACAGCTCCAGTGAGGTTGTAAAACCCAAACTGCCATCAGCTGAGGATCGATTTATCAGAACACATTCACTTGTTTGTGGGGGACACCTGGATCAAACCATGACACAACTGAAATGAGAAATCAAGTGAGAAAGTAGGAAAACTTTTCAAAGCCCCATGGAGGGAAGTGGGTCAATATTGTCGGACTTCCATAGGATTTATTTATATTTATTTATCTGCAAGTAGAGAAAGACTTTCAAAGAGAAACAGAGAAAGAGAGGAAGAGAGAGAAGGGAAAAAAAGGGTGTGCCAGGGCCTCTAGCCACTGCAAACAAACTCCAGATGCATGCACCACTTTGAGTGTCTGGCTTTTTACATGGGTACTGAGGAATAGAGGCAGGGTTGTTAGGCTTTGCAGGCAAGCGCCTTAACTGCTGAGCCATCTCTCCAGCCCTTCCATAGGTTTTTGTTGGCAGATAATATCCTTTTATTCTACCTTAAGAGAGTTTATCAGTACAACAGTTGTCTTCAGTGAGTGCTTTTTCTATGCCAAGAATTGTGCTATAAGCCTTATGTGATCGTTTGACCCAGGTGTCCCCATAGACTCATGTGTTCTGAATGCTGATCCCCAGCTGATGGCAGTTTGGGAATTGGAACCTTGTTGGAGGTGTGTTGTTGAGGGCGGGCTTCTGGGGTCCTAGCCAGCTTCCCCTTGCCAGTGTTGGGCTCACTCTCCTGCTGCTAGTGTCCCCCTGATGTTGGCTGGGAGGTGACGTCCAGCCTCTGCTCATGCTGTCGTTTTCCCTGCCATCATGGAGCTTCCCCTCGAGTCTGTGAGGCAAAATAAACCCATTTCTTTCCAAGTGGCTTTTGGTTGGATTTTTTTTTTTTTCTGTGCGGCAAGGCAAGAAAGCTAACTATGACAGATTTGGTACCAGAGAGTGGGATCTGTCTGATTTTGTGGCTTTTGGCCTTTAGGAACTGACTTGCAGGAGGAATGTGGAAGAATTTGAAACCTTGGCCTAAGAGACACCTTGCAGTGCTGTGAGTACAGCTTGAAGGAACATTTTGGTCAGAGTTGAAAGACCTGAATGCAGTGAGAACTATGGACTGTGAGGTTTTACTTACAAGGGTGAGAAAGAACTTTGTCAGGACTGTGCCAGAAGCAGTTTGCGTAAGAGCCTTGCTGTGTCCTGAGAATTTGTTTGGGGTTGCTTTGTGTGGAAACGGACTGGTGTGAGCAGATGGAGATGCACAGAAAGAAATGAAATCTTTGGGCTGAAACTGTTGCCCGTTCAGCTGCAATTGTTTGAGAGATGACAGCCATTGAGATTGGGCCAGGTGATCTGCATTGGGACAGCAGGAAGAATACAGACTCTTTGAGGTAAGGGGCCTTAATGCTGAAGTTTTCCTGCTTTTCAATGTTGGCTTTATCCCTCCACACTAGATTAACAAGTTGGTAGCCCAGCTGGTACTATGGAGGAACAGATTCAGGTGGAAATTCATGTGGAAAGCTCCTTATCTCTCTTCAGTATGAGGAAGGCATGTTCCTGGAAGCTGCAGAACGTTGAGCTTTGCACGGTGTTACAATTCCCTGTCTGTTGGTGCAAAAATTATATCCTAGTGATTCAGTTCCATAGTGCTCGCCATATAACCATACATTCGTGGTTGGATGACTCAAAGTCAAATCTAAGGCTGGAGAGATGGCTCAGCAGTTAAGGCACTTGCCTGCAAAGCCTAGTGACCCAGTTCGGTTGGTTCCCAGGTACCCACGGAAAACCAGATGCACAAAGTGGCACATGTCTGGAGTTCATTTGCTGTGGATAGAGGTCCTGGCATGCCCATTCTCAATCTCTCTCTCTCTCTCTCTCTCTCTCTCTCTCTCTCTCTCTCTCTCCTCTCTCTCTCTCTTTATTTCGGTCTATCTGAATCTCTGTGCTTGCAAATACATAAATGAAATATTAAAAAAAACAATACTGTCAGGCATGTGTGGTGCCAACATGCCTTTAATCCCAGCGCTCTAGAGGCAGAGGTAGAAGGATCACTGTGAGTTCAAGGCCAGCCTGAGACTACATAGTGAATTCCAGGTCAGCCTGGGCTAGAGCAAGACCCTACCTCGAAAACCAAACAAAAAACAATACTAAACCCACAGGACTTTTTCAAGCTTAGAAGCAAAAAAGGAACAGAGCCTTGGATGCTAGAAAGAAACTCAATTGGACTAGGCTAAGTCCAAAGATGAGTGAAGCAATATTCCTAAATATCCTCTCCCATGGAGCCCCTGGTTATTGGTGTTTAGGACATATTTGGCTTATTTCAGGGAAGAGTCCAGTTCACCACCACCTCCAGGAGAAGACAGATTTTCATAAGTTGGAGAGCAGTATATAATATCAAATGATATTTAAATCCTCTCTAAGTATATTATTACTGTTACTATAGACACTTGTGATAGACTCATTTTTCTATGTGACAGGAAGAAACAGCTTGAAAATCTTCGTAAACATTCGGACGCTTTTGCCTGGTAACGTTTGGTGATAAAGGTCACTATGAACTTATCGAGAAGCTCAGTAGGACAGAAGTGGCATTTATTTATGTGTATTTATGTGTTTATTCACTGATGGCTTTGCTGAGGAAAGCTATATTATCAAGTGATCTAATTAAGAAATAATAATGTAATTGATTTTTTATGGATTATCTTCAATTGAGTCCCTTTGCAGCGGCAAACTCTCATTGACTACTTGGGATAATTGATGACATCTCAGCACAATGCCCTTGGCTGATTACAGAGCATCTGATCCAGTGTGTGACAATGACTCTGAGCTCCAGGCTCACGGTGACAACCCTCAGAAAGACAGCGGGCTGAAGTGGGAAGGGTTCTGTGAATTCACTGAGTAACTGGTTGTGGGGGTTGGAGCCAGGTGTCCCCCAGAAACTCATGTGTTCTGAGTGCTGATCCCCAGCTGATGGCAGTTTGGGAATTGGAACCTGGTTGGAGGTGTGTTGTTGGGGGCGGGCTTCTGGGGTTCTAGCCAGCTTCCCCTTGCCAGTGCTGGGCACACTCTCCCGCTGCTGGTGTCCCCCTGATGTTGGCCAGGAGGTGATGTCCAGCCTCTGCTCATGCTGTCGTTTTCCCTGCCATCATGGAGCTTCCCCTCGAGTCTGTGAGCCAGAATAAACCCTTTCCTCCATAAGCTGCTTCTGGTTGGATGTCCCATCAAGGAGAAAGCTGACGGAAATAGAGGTCATATTCCTTATGGTTTCTCAACATGAGAGGGTTAAACAAAATCAAGGGCATAGGGGGGATTTTTCAACAGACCCCTTCATCACACATATTGTGTGTAGAAGCCACATGTGTAAAATGGGTCCAAATGGCTGCTCTGGATGAAGTGAGTTTTGAAAGTGAAGACTTCAATTCATATCCTTATCACGCACCAACAAAGAGGTCACCCAAGGGTTCCAGGATATGCATGGTGAAGCTGTTTGGAGATGACCCTCCAGATTGACATCAGGTCTAAGATTCCAGGACTCTGATATGTCTGCAAGGACTTCAGGACAAATCAAAAGAGCCGTTAGGTCTGGAGAGATGGCTCAGCAGTTAAGGCGCTTGCCTGCAAAGCCTAACGACCCGGGGTTCAATTCCCCAGGACCCACATAAATCAGAGGCGCAAAGTGGCGCATGCATCTGGAGTTCATTTGCAGTGGCTGGAGGCCCTGGTGCATCCATTCTCTCTGCAAATAAATAAGAATATTTTTAATAAAAGAGCGATCAGGGGCTGGAGAGATGGCTCAGCGGTTGAGGCACTTGCCTCCAGTGCCTAAGGCCCCGGGTTCAGTTCCCCAGTACCCACATGAGCCAGACCCACAGGGTGGTGGCCCTGGTGCTCTCTCTCTCTCTCTCTCTGCTTGAAAATGAATAAATAAAATATATTTTTTAAAAAAAGAGTGATCAGTTGCATCTTTGCTGTAGAGACATCTAAAATCATATCCTTCATGGTCACGGCCCAATATCAAAGTTGCCTTAAAACAGTGAGTCCACACTGGTGTAAGCAGAGAAGGGCGTGTCTCTCTGTGTGTGCGCACTTATGCGTGTGCCCAGAGGCACACGTGTAAAAGTTGCCCCACCATTTCACAAAACACTGACTTTTCTTGTTTCTGCAGATGTTTATGGGATCAGGAAGGTGTGGCGATTATCCATTAGGGATCTTTAGGAGCAGGGAATATTGAGCTGGGCACTTGGCAGAAAGGATGCACTGCTCACATTCATTCATTCATTTGGAACTTAAAGTTCAGAAATGTCAACCAAGGTCAGTATGTGTTTTATGACTCTAGCACTGCTTTGTTTCTTTTGTTTCGTTTCATTTGGTTTGTGAGGCAGGGTCTCCCTCTAACCCAGGCTCACCTGGAATTCACTCTGTAGTCTCAGGGTGGCCTCGAACTCAGGGTGATCCTCCTGCCTCTGCTGGGGTTAAAAGGTGTGCACCACCTCATACTCTTCATTCTACAGTGATTTATTCTTAAATCCAAAAGAGAGAGACCCAGTTATCTTGCTGGGGAAGGAAAATCATGAAGGATATAATCTCATGAAGAATTCCAGACGAACATAAAATTTTATACTTTTTACTTTTTCAGAAGGAATGGAGTATCAGAATCATGGTCATTTCTATTAGAGAACTCTTTTTAAAAATATATTATTTATTTCCAAGCACAGAGAGAGAGAGAAGAGAGCGAGAGAGAGAGAGAGAGAGAGAGAGAGAGAGAGAGAGAGAGAGAGAGAGAGAGAGAACAAATACAGAGAGAATGGGCGCACCAGGGCCTCCAGCCACTGCAAAGGAACCCCAGATGCATGCGCCACTTTGTGCATCTGGCTTTACGTGGGGACTGGGGAATTGAACCTGGGTCATTAAGCTTTGCAGGCAAGCACCTTAACCACTGAGTAATCGCACCAGCCCTAATTTTTAACCTATCTGATATTTTGAAATGTTTTTCGTCAGTCTGCCCCAAAGTGTCTTAGCTAGCTAATGATGCCCTGGTTAATCAGTCTACTGGGAACAACTTGTAGACCCTGTTTAAAAACACTCACATGGGGCTGGAGAAATGGCTCAGTGGTTAAGGTGCTTGCCTCCAATGCCCAGGGTCCCAGGTTCAGTTCCCCAGTACCCATGTAAGCCAGGCTACACAGGTAGTGGCCCTGATGATGCTCTTTCTCTCTCTCTTTCTCTCTCTCTCTCTCTCTGCTAAAATGAATAAATAAAATATTTTTAAAAAACACTCACATGTACATAGCATATTTCCTGTTGTCATCTGCACACGTTACTATTATTAGCTACAAACATCATTTTACAAACTTGTGCTTGACCTTGACCTTGTACTGCTGTTTTTAAGATCATCCTACCTCATAAGCCGAGGTGACACATTTTCCCCCCATCAAATGCCCAAGACCTTTGTCTCTTGCATATATCATTTCTATAAAGACACAGAAAATGGGAAAATATCTATTTATTATTTTAGGTTGATTGCATCAAGTTTGATATCTATGGGATACAGTCTCCTCTCTTCCCTCCCAAAATTGTCGTGGGAAACCGAAGTAAAAGACTTAGCAGGTAAGGTGAAGGTACAGACTTTGATATAAGATTATTACTCTGTATTAAACAGGTAAGCTGATGTAATTACAGGCACCCTTAAAAATTGAAGAAGCTAGGTTTGTTGGCACACGCCTTTAATCCCAGCACTCGGGAGGCAGAGGCAGGAGGATCATGGTGAGTTTGAGGCCACCCCGAGACTCCATAGTGAATTCCAGGTCAGCCCGGGCTACAGTGAGAAGCTATCTCCAAAATCTTCCCCAAAAGAAGTTGAAAACTGAGATGAGATGTGGGAAGATGGCTCAGGGGTTAAAGATGCTTGCTTGCAAAGCCTGTTGGCTTGGGTTCGATTCCCCAGTACCCACATAAAGCCAGATGCACAAAGTGGCTTGTGTGTCTGAAGTTTGTTTGTAGTAGCAAAAGGCTCTCTCTCCATCCCCCACACGAACTCTGCAATCTGATGTGTATCTTAGCTACTGTCTGTTTGGTTGGGATACATATCAAGTATTTGGTGTGCCCACTGTATTGGAGAGAGAGAGAGAGACAGAGAGAGAGAGACAGAGAGAGACAGAGAGAGATGTAGAGTGTGCTTGAAGGGGTTATTTCGATGGAGGAACTTGGGAATTATGAGGTTTGTGAAGTGCTCCCTGGGTAGCCAGGTGACAGAGGTGCTCCACGTGTTAGGAAGTCCTCCCTCAAACAAGAAAAGAGTGTGCTTCTCCCAAGGTGTGTGGGAGTTCAGAGTTCAGACAATCAACCCCAGAAGTTTGCATGCCTATATGCACGCCTTGTCTCCCATTTTCACTGGTAGGTTGTAGTTGGGAGAAAAATTCTTGAATGAATTTTTCTTTATATAGATGATTTATTTAAGTAGTTTAAGAGCATTTACCTATCATTTATTTGTTTATTATTTTAGAGAGAATCAAAAAGAGGCAGAGAGAGAGAGAGAGAGAGAGAGAGAGAGAGAGAGAAAATGGGTGCTTAGGACCTCCAGCCACTGCAAAGGAACCCCAGGCACATGTACCACTTTAGTACATCTTGGCTTTAAGTGGATACTGGGGAATCAAATGCCAGCCATCAGGCTTTGCAAGCAAGTACCTCTAACCACTGAGCCATCTCCCCATCCCAGGATCTAATCATTTGCTTCCCATGCGAGTGAGCAAGATAGCCAGTTCCAAAGGAACACTTTTGGAATTTGGTTGCATTCTACCTTGTAGCACATAGTAGGTGAAATGTCTTGGCAAAGGGACACAGCCGACTTTTTTTTCAGAGAGTGCTTAAAGAATTCCAGAAGCTCACAATATGGCTGACTGATGGGATATCAACCCAATATTACTTTTATTTTTACATGAGAAAGCAAACGGCTCTATCGCCCCATGGAAACAGGAAAAATCCAAGTTCAATATAGATCTACGGCTTCTATTAATAGCTCCAGTGAGTGCTAACAAGTATTGGGAGTTTGACCACAATACCCAAATTCCAACCCTCCCACGGTACGACCACAAAGGCTCTGAACACAAGCCAATAAGCTAATGGACCAGATGCCAAACATCCACCCAAGATCAAGATATATTTTTAATTACCGTTGGCATTTCGCTTCTGCTTAAATCCATTTCCAGGAGCCAAGAGGATGCCTCTCCTGCCGAGTTTCTGATTTCATCCATTTCTGAGGCTCTGCTTCCTTTGGCAACATTAGGTAGAAGGCCAACCACAGAAGGGGTGAGTGATTAATCTGGGGCATTTATCTCCACCACAGACAAAACCGAGTAATTCCGAAGCAGGTGCAGAAAATGTCCTCAGATGTTTGTCTCTAAATTCTGGCAGCGTGTTAGGGTTCTTAGGAGCGATGCTATATTGCATTCCAGGTGAAGACGAGGTCTTCGCTGGTCCATTTTCTCTTTTGCTGATGGGAAAATGAAAACGAGATCAAAACCATCGAAGCGATTTAGAGACCACTCTTTGCGTTCGATCAAAATTATTTGAGTCCTTTCAACTTTTCTAAAGTTTTCTGGACTCAAGTTGAGGACAGGATGGCTTATACCTACCTGTCCTGTTCTCTCCCGTTGTCTTCCGAGAGGGTTGAAGGACAAGCAATGTTCTGTATGAGAAGGATGACTCTTGGGAAAAAGTAATTTTTAAGTGACTTTCTGTGATCGACATTATAGCCTAATGACATTAGGCTTGAAAAATGGGGCTGTTGTCTGTTGACCCGTGAGATTTTATTCTTGTTTCTCCTGTTGAATTTATATGTTTCATTACACTATTCTCAGACACACTCTTTCCTGCCAGGGGCTTCTATCATTTTGCTTTTTCTCTGTGCCCTCGTTCTCTCTCTCTCTCTCTCTCTCTCTCTCTCTCTCTCTCTCTCTCTCTCTGTGTGTGTGTGTGTGCATGTGTGTGGTAAAAGGTAAGATTAAGGTACAGACTTTGTCATAAGATTATTCTGTATTAAGTAGGTAAACTGAGGTAACTACAGGTACCCTTAAAAGTTCTTCTCTCTCCCTCTCTCTCTCTCTCTCTCTCTCTCTCTCTCTCTCTCTCTCTGTAATTTTTGGGAGGGGAGGCTGAACTGGAACTTAATCTATAACCTCAGGTTGGCCTTGAACTCGTGGCCATCCTCCTACCTCAGCTATGGAATTAAAGGTGTGCTTCACTAGGCCTGACTGACATCTTCTTTTTGCTGCTGTTTTTTCTTGTTTGTTTTTGAGATGGGACCTCACTCTAGCCCAGGCTGCCCTGAAACTCACTCTAGAGTCCCAGGCTAGCCTCAAGCTCCCAGAGATCCTCCTTCCTCTGCCTCCCAAGTGCTGGGATTTGAAGGCATGCACCACCACAGCTGGGTCTCTGCATAATTGTGTTTTGGTTTTGAAAGGTAATAATGATAAATTTCGCTTGGTCTTATTTGTGTTTCCAGCTCAATTATCCCCACTCTCCAACACACCCAGGTTATGTGATTTTAAATGAAAATGCGAAACAATCTTAGTCTAACAAATCTCTTCTTTTGCATAACTTCTCTTTACATTAGCAACGTAGACATATTGTACATAAGTGATACACACAGTCTGTGTGATGAGAAATCATCTTACACCCCAATAGCTCCAAACAGAAACAATTTCTAACTCTTGCTACCCTGTGGGTAGGAATGGTTCAGGGCTTGTTGGACTACAGCTCTTCTGGTGAAAGAAGTCAGCTGGGAAATTTATGGCGCCCAATCTACTTACCAACAGAGCCAAATAAGTCTTCCTGGCAACATAGGAATCCGTCTGGTGACTCCTGTCTGTCTCCCTAAATAACCTGGGCTTCTTTTTATTTTCTTGTTGAACATTCATTTTTTAAAAAATATTATGACTTATTATTATTATTTATTATCATTATTTTTTTTGAGGTAGGGTCTCACTCTAGCCCAGGCTGACCTGGAATTCATCATGTAGTCTCAGGGTGGCCTCAAACTCACAGCGATCCTCCTACCTCTGCCTCCCGAGTGCTGGGATTAAAATCTCCACCAAACCCAGCTTTAAAAAATATTTTTATTATTGATAAATTTTATTGTATGTAGGAACATATTGCATGTTGGTCATATAGACATTGGTTATACTTTTATATCTCCTCTTCCCCACCCCCCAGTTTTTAGTATTCACTGTGAGGTCATGAATGTGTTAGTCTCTCTGTGTGTGTGGTGGGGAGGGGGTTCAATGCCTCAGGATGTTCCTTCCCATCCTGGGCTACCAACAGCGCGAAGACGCAGGGGAATCCTGCAAGCTATGAATGGAAGCTGCTGGACAAGATTTACACACCTACGCAATAGTGGCACACAGTCCATAGGCATCATCAATGACTTGGGCTCCTTTGCAATATGGCTAATGCCCAAGGATACTTGGATTTCTTATATCATATTAGCCTTCCAGAACGAGTGATCTAAGAGGTAAATGTTCTCAAGTCTTACGTCAGGGTCATTAAAGGGGTCCAGAACTATCCATGAGCCCTAACTGAGATGGAGTCACTTCTCATGGTCTCCTTTCTACTAACCAGCCTACTTCAGGACCACCTGTGGGTGAGCATCTTCGGGAATTAATATGAAAATTAAAAGAGTCAATCCTATATCAGCAAATCAAAACCTTCCCCCAGATTCAGGGGGAAGCACAAGAGAGTCTTTCCATAGATAAGTGGCTAAGAATTTGCAGTCATGTTTAATTCATGACAATATCTGATTCATTTTTTTACATGTTTTAAAGCTCACACACTAGTGATGAACGATTTCTGTGATACACTATGGAAAATCTGGTTCTCTTCAAAACATTGCCAAGTTCTGAGAAATATTGAGGCCAGAAGCAGTGCTTTTAGAAATAAACGGAGTTTTCTATTTTTTTAAAAAAGCTTTTTTTTTTATCATGAGTACAGGTTTCCATTAAACCCATATTTTTTTATAATGCGATGTTTCATTAATTAAAAAAAATCTCCCTAAAGTATTTTTAATCACTTGGACACATCTCGACTGCCAATTTGTGGACAGACTAGTAACTTGTGCTGGTTTTGATCTATACATGGAACCTACCCTTCCTGATGAATTAAATTCCCATGAAAGCCCGGACATCACCTCCAGCCATCCCCAGCTCCTTTGTGGGGGTTTACGATCTTCAGTGATATATGCCTTCTGAAATGTATGTCTGAAGGCTTATGGTAAAATTAATAAAACCGAAATTAAAACTGACATCTCTGAAATGATATGATACCCTTAGCATATGGAATAACTACTTGTGAACACTTAGGGGGTTTGTTGCAAGATTATAGACAGTTACCCAATGGAGAATAACTTCTGAACTGTATTGCTAAATCTCATTCGACAGGTTTTGGATTTGAGATATATATGTTATATATATCCTATAGCATTTTAATGTTGAGTGAGCAATATGTTAGCCATGATTCGAATGACATTTTATTTCTTAGTCCTTGAGTCTTTCCCCTTGGAGTTCTCCCTTGCTTCCCCTTCCCTCCCCTCTGTCTACATACACTCCATCTTCCCTAAATATTTTAGGAGTTAGTTCATGGCTAGGAAGATTCTTTATGAAATATGAGAAGAAGAAAAGTCTCCTTGTCTGTCTGCAAATCTGATTGTGTGAAATTTACAAACCTGAGGGTATCCCTCCGTTTTAACTATCTGTTCATTTATTGTTTTTCCTTCCCATACTCAAATGATTTATTTATTTATTTATTTATTTATTTATTTATTTAGGAGCAGAGAGAGATCGGAGACAGACAAAGAGAATGGGTGCATCAGGGCCTCCAGGCACTGCAAGTGAACTCCAGATGCATGTGCCACCTTGTGTGTCTGGCTTTACGTGGGTGCTGGGGAATCGAACCCACGTGGTTAGGCTTTGCAGGCAAGTGCCTTAACTGCTGAGCCACCTCTCCAGCCCCCATCCTCATATGTTCATACGGTTTCCTTTCCACTAACCAGCCTACTTTATACTTCTTTTATGATGGGAGAAAGGCAAACTGTAAATTCTTCGTCTTATTTAATCCTACACCACGATCAACGAATCAACCAAGAAAACCTGTCTTACCTCACTTGATGCCGTCACATACACACATACCACAGTTATTAATTTTTAATTTGATGGGTTTATTTATCTCTTTTTTTCCTGGCAGGCAAGGCCTACCAGACAGAAGTTGACTTTGGAAATAACAGTGACAAACCTCTGAAAGAAAGACAGTTTGAGAAAAACAATTAATCAGTTGCTACGACAGCAAAGCAAGATTTGTGGATTGTAACGATGCTGAAATTTCAGGACTCTGTATTCTAGAAACTCCAAAGGACTTTTCAAAAGATGAAAGAAGCCAGGCAATCAAGCCAGACAGGAAAGGGGCTTGCAGTGAGATTTTATTAGCACTGCCCCATTGTGTAGCCCAGGCTGGCCTTGAACATATGACCACAGGGGTATATTTCTAGATATGCTTCCCTATCTCTCACCCCTGCAGTCCCTCGAAATGTAGAAATCCTACAGAAATGCTCCAGACATGATAAATAAGAGGGAAATACATAGCAACAAATTTAGCACTTTGGGGCTGGGATACCTGGTAAAGTCATGGACGTTGGACTTTTCCAAGAATATAAGCTCTTGCTTCTGAGATAAGTCCATGTCCCGTCTTGTATTTGGATTTTTGGGTTTTTTTGTTTGTTTGTTTGTTTGTTTGTTTTGAGGTCAGGTCTCGCTCTATCCTAGGCTGACCTGGAATTCACTCTGTAGTCTCAGGCTGACCTCGATCTCAGGTGATCCTCCTACCTCTGCCTCCCAAGTGCTGGGATTAAAGGTGTGTGCCACCACGCCTGGCTTCCTTTGCTTTTTAATTACAATTTAATTTGCAATTGGAGGGAAAGGAGAAGATAAGTCTCTATGTCCCTGAAATATAACCGAGGAATCTAGATACTATTGGAGCCATATATTTTTTAATAGACTAAAGTAAAAAACACAAAACCCAAGGAAGGAAAAATATGAATCAGATTCCCAGAGACACACCATTCTAAGCCTAAAAATATCTAACAATGAAAGTTGGTAACAGTTTTTAAATAAGCTTTTGAATTTTTATAGCAAATTTCACTTTCATTTTTAAAATATTTTAATTTATGTGAGGTGGACAGAGACACAGAGAGAGAGACAAAGAGAGTGAAAGATAGTATGGGTTTACCAAGGGTCTCTTACCACTGCCAAAGAACTCCAAATGCATATGCCACCACCTTGTACATCTGGCTTTTTGTGGGCACTGGAGAATTGAACCCAGGCTGTCAGGCTTTGCAAACAGTGCTTTTAACTGCTGACCCTCTCTCTAGCCCTAAATTTCACTTTTGCACAAGAGATTTTAAACTAGCTCTCTGCTACATTCAAATACAAAAAAATTATTTACTGTACATTTGACCAATTTAGACTCTATATCATAAATATGTTTTAAGCAATGGCATTTTTAATAATTTTATACTTGAAGATTCAAGTATCTATAAAGTGATACCAGCATATTGGGTAAATTCAATCACGTAAAAATAACCCTATGTGAAGGCTGGGTTTCCTTTAAAGAAACAGGAGAGTTTGAACAAAAAGATCTAGAAGGTTCACTCTGTATTTATCCCAGAATTATTCTAGCAAAAGGGCCATTGGAGAAGCTATAGCTTATGATTTGAAGTTGGCTTCTTGGGGTGTGTGTATACCGGGAATTCTGAGTAAACATATATTCTCAAAAAAAATATTCAAACCAAAGTGTTTCAGGATTTCTACACTGCTTAGGAAATTATGCCTTCCTCATGAGGGTTTTTTTCTGATGCATACAGTAAATATTTTGCCAAATGAAAGAAAACCATGAACGACCATGAGTCTGAAATATTTTTTTTTTTACACCAGGATCTAACACATTGAGTGCACACTATAAAGATGTCAGTTCTTATTCGATGCTTAGCACAAACCCTGGTCTTTACAAAAGCAATCTTGCAAACATGTGGGCTCTTAGCATCTGGGAGATTCAGAGGCCGAAGGGGTTAATGGAGTCAGAAGTCTCCATAGGGTTTCTGCAAAACAGGCACAGTCCAGAGCCAACAAAATCCCCCAAAGAGAAAACAAAACTTGGAACTCTTGCATTCAATAAATTGTCGGTACCTTATAGAAGAAATGGATAATGAAAACTTACCATGCCTATACATAGTATCCTCTTTAAAAGAATTTACAGAGCCTCTGAAATTAAATTCTGTGCACAGTTCTCTTAATTTGTCCTTAATTAAACAATACTCCATAAATGGTGCATTCAGTGACCAAATGTTCAGAGACAGCAAAATGGTGGGTCCCAAGCCATTAGGAATGAAATAAAGGCTGTCCCTGGAGAGTCTACAAGAATCTGGTCTCTCTAAGTGACAACTGATGGTTTAGGAAAGATAATTAACTTTGCAATTACAAACGGCGGCTTTCACCAATGCTGGGCTTTTTTCTTTTTTTCCCCAGTATAATCTTTTAAACATTGGATTATTTTCTATAACATGAAATAGTTTGCTTGGAAAGGGGGGAAAAAAATCAAACAAATACCCAACCTTAGGTTGCTGAGTTCATCAGGAATTAAGTCCTTATTGATTAATTTAATGGGTATTGTTTTTTATTTCTAATGTTAGATCAATATCTGTCTAATGTGTGGTGGTTATAGAGACCCTCAACACGAAAATTTCAGCCAGAAAACTTATACAAATAACAAAACAATAGGTAGTTTTCCACAAACCAAACAAAACAGATCACACACACACGCACACACACATATATTTTTAATCAAAAAATAAATGTGAAATGTCTTTTCGATAAATTAAGAGCTCAAACTTTTAAAGAACCATTATTCTACTATAGATGCAGTAACTTTATGCCATTTTTTTTCTGCTTAAGTGATTCTCTGAAAATCTCATTACTTTATTTATTATGGATTTTTAAATTACCTTAGTACCGGAATAATCCAGTTTCCCTCTTCCTTCCCCCAAAGAATTCAGTCGGCCCAAGTCTACCTGAACAACTTTTCTTAATGTCAAATGACACTGCATTAGGGCTAATGTTAATGAAAAAAAGAAAATTGCTCTTTAAAAAAAAATAAATCAGAGTGTGGGAAAGATGCTTCAGTGTGTTTACAGGGACAAACCTGAGGCTATAAAAGTACCCCACATTCCTCTCTGTTCCTTTATACCATCAATCAGCTCATCTGATCACCAAAGTCTTCTCAGCACTGCCTCAGATTTTGACCATCCCATTTCCAAAATAGATGTGACTACGTGCACACATTTCGCAGCCAATACACAAGGCAAACTGACTCAGCCATGCAAATTCAATTTTTTTTGTCTACAGGACACTAGGCAGTGAAGGAGAAAAACAAAAAATAAATAATCTGAAAGCTACAATAATTTTGATTGGATGCTTCCAAAAGTCAGAGAAGAACTGTCAGGTCATATTTTCTATCGTTAGACTTTTCTGGAAAGCGCTTTTATGTCTTTTTCACAGCCTCTCACGTGGTTGAATAATCTTTGTCTGTTCTCTGATCTGAACACCTTTAAGATGGCCATATTTCCTTTTGTTGTAGATCACTTCCCTTTGCTGGGACAAAACACCTGACCAAAATCAGCTTGTGGAGGAAAGGGTTTATTTCGTCTTACAGACTCGAGGGGAAGCTCCATGATGGCAGGGAAAACGATGGCATGAACAGAGGCTGGACATCACCTCCCGGCCAACATCAGGTGGACACCAGCAGCAGGAGAGTGTGCCCAACATTGGCAAGGGGAAGCTGGCTGGAACCCATAAGCCCGCCCCCAACAACACACCTCCAACCAGGTTCCAATTCCCAAACTGCCCTCAGCTGGGGATCAGCACTCAGAACACATGAGTCTATGGGGACACCTGATTCCAACCAGCACAATCACCTTCAAATGATAAAGTCTCTCCCTCCTAGACCAAGTTCTTTACCATTTTTCCCTTCGACTCACCTGACGTAGTCATTACCCTGGACTTTGAGTCATCTTTACACCTTCTGATGCTTCTGGAAACTGCCTCCCACTTTCCTGAGTGATGGCTTCTTTCTTTTCTTCCTTTATGCACTTGGGTCATCCTTTCCAGCCTGCTTGCATGAGAACTTTTTCTTCACTCTCTCAGCTCTGATCCCTCAACAAACTTGTCTCATGAATCGCTCAGACCCTTCCCTGAGTCTCAGAGGGTTCCTCCATTGAACCTGGACCCCAGCGTTGGTAGCGAGGAAAAGATGAAAAATGCATTTGTCTATTATTCTAAATCAAAGGTGAGGGCTGGAGAGATTGCTCAGCAGTTAAGGCACTTGCCTACAAAAGCCTAAGGACCTGGGTTCCACTATCCAGCATCTACGTAAAGCCAGATGCACAAGGTGGCACATGTGTCTGGAGTTTGTTTACAGTGGCTGGAGACCCTGGTGTGCCCATTCTCTCTCTATCTGCCTCCTTCTCGCTCTCTCATTCTCTCTAAAATAAATAAATAATTTTTAATAAAAAGGTTAGCTGCCTTCATCTTAGACAATTATATAACCAATATCTCAAACCAGTTTTATCACTGGCTTCGTGTTTTTATTTCTCCAACCCTCAATAATCTTCCATTTTAAGAAAAAGAATAGGCTCAGACTTCCTTTTTAAAGTATTTTTATGGGCTGGAGAGATGGCTCAGTGGTTAAGGCACTTGCCTCCAGTGCCTAAGGCCCTGGGTTAAATTCCCCAGGATCCACATATGCCAGACCCACAAGGTGGTGGCCCTGGTTCTCTCTCTCTCTCTGTCTCATTCTCTCTCTCTCTCTCTACTTGCAAATGAATAACTAAAATATTTAAAATATTTTTATTTATTTATTTGCAAGCAGAGAGTGAGAGAGAGAACAGAGACATAGAGAATGGGCATTCCAGGGCCTCCAGCCCCTACAAACTTCAGACACACGCACCACTTTGGCTTTACGTGGGCACTGGGGGATCGAACCCAGGTCATTAGGTTTTGCAGGCAGACACCTTAACCGCTGAGCCATCTCTCCAGCCACACAGACTTTTTTGAGTGTGTTTTTTCCTAGCTCTGAGTCATGCAATAAACCTCACGCTTTCTCGGTTTCCGTGCATGCCACCACCTTCCTTGTGACAGAGAATGTGTAATACCCATCCTTATGTTTTCTCTGACAGTTATCACGGGCTACAATGCGAACGTCTCTGATGGATGCTAATTCTGCAGTAAGTCAGTGTGCGTCCTGCGTGGAAAACCTTCCACCAGCACATATGGGAATAATCAGCAACACTGGAAAACAAGAGTTTGCTTTCTTTCCTTCAGGCTGTTCCACGGGCTCAAGTGTTCAAGTGACCTTGGAGTATTCCCAGGAGATGGAGGATGAGGTGCTTGACCTGAGCCCCTGGCTGTTTCTCTGAGCACCTTCAGAAACTCATGCTGGTGTCCTGTGGAGACCATCTTCACTGAAATAATGTTCAATGAAGTGAACTTTTATATAGTCATAAGCCTTAGAGAGTAATAATAAGGCTTCCCTGATCTGGACCACACCTCATTTTCTCTCTTACCATGTGTGTCTTATAAAATGTTCCAGTAGTTCAATTTTTTAAAAATTTTATTTATTTGTAAGGAAAGAGAGAGAGAGAAAAGGAGAGAGAGAGAGAGAGAGAGGGCGTACCAGGACCTCCGGCCACTGCAAATGAACTCCAGATGCATGCACCACTTTGTGCATCTGGCTTTACGTGGGTACTAGGGAATTGAACTCTGGTTGTTAGGTTTTAAACGACTGAGTGCCTTAACCACTGAGCCACGTCTCCAGGCCAGATGCCTTGTTTTCATCTGTACCCACCTCCCCATTGCTGCTTTACCGTCTCTCACGTATGTCTCTGATGTGCCAGAGGGATAATCCTTTCAAGTGTCCAGAACTCAAAGCTGACATATTTTATTTATTTTCAAGGTAGGATGGAGGGAGAGAGAAAGTGAGAGAGAGAGAGAGAGAGAGAGAGAGAGAAAGAGAGAGAGAGAGAATGGATACACCAAGGACTCCAGCTACTGCAAACAAACTCCAGATGCATGCGCCATACTATGCATCTGGCCATCTGGCCCATGGGTAGCAGGGAATTGAACTCTGATTGTTAAGCTTTGCAGGCATGTGCCTTAACCACTGAGCCATCTCCCCAGGCCCTGGTTCACCATCTTAAGATAGGACCTGTGATGGTTAGGTTTTGTTGTCAACTTGATCTCTTTAAGTATCTTGGGTGGGTCTCTGAGGATGTTTACAGGAAGGCAGCCTCTCAGCAAGGGGCAGGGTGTAAAGAAGCTCAAAGAAGCTGGAAGTAAACATCCTTTCCTCTGTGGGCAGGGCAGGAAGGAAATTCCAGAGACTCAGGAAGCCATTAAGTCTGGGATAGGGTTGCAAGATACCACCCTAAGGCTATATGAAGGGGAAGAAATTCTCTCCTTGGCCCTCCTGCCTGCTATTGTGTGTGTGGTGTAGGTGATGGGTTTTTTTCTCTGCTGGGACCTGTGAAAGAGGACCAGCCTCTTTCACTGTTATGGAATTTCCCCTCAATCTGTAGTTTCAATAAATACCTTCCTCCCCCAAATTGTGCCTGGTTTGAAGATTCATCCCAGAGTTGTGTGGCTGACTACGACGGGATCTTAACGGAAGCCAAAGGAGAAGGATTATTGGCAGAATGTTTTGCAAACAAACATAAGAAGAGACTTCGCTTCAGTTGGTAGAGATTGAAAAACTGAGATCAAATGTTAACCAACCCCTGATGGAGAAGGAGTTAAGAGAGAAAATGGATCGTGACCGTGATCAACACCCAAGGGAGCCTCCAAGAACTCAAGGGACTGTCGCCATCGGAAAATTTATTTATTCACTTTCAAGAGAGAGCGCACCAGGGCCACCACCTTGTGGGTCTGGCATATGTGTGTCCTGGGGAATTGTACCAGGACCATTAGGCACTGGAGGCAAGTGCCTTAACAGCTGAGCCATCTCTCCAGCCCTAGCCATCGGACAATTTAGACAGGAGTCAGGAGGTGAAGTTAGCCTAAGGTTTGGTATTTTAATAAAGGCCTGAACCAATTCCCCCAATTCCAAAGGCAGAAGCAGGAGGATTGTCGAGAGTTCAAGGCCAGCCTGAGACTACAGAGTGAATTCCAGGTCAACCTGGGTGTCATGGTTTGATCCAGGTGTCCCCCACAAACAAATGAATGTGTTCTGATAGATTGATCCACAGCTGGTGGCAATTCGGGAATTAGAACCTCATTAGAGCTGTGTTGTTGGGGGTGGGCTTATGGGGGTTGTTATAAGCGAGCTCCCCCTCGCCAGTATCTGGCACACCTTCCTGCCGCTGTTTGCAGTGCTGTGGCGGAGGTGATGTCCAGCCCTCTGCTCATGCCATCGTTTTCCCTGCCAGGATGGAGTCTCCCCTCGAGTCCATAAGCCAAATAAACCCTTTCCTCCACAAGCCACTTTTGTTTGGGTTCTTTCTGCGCAGCAACTAGAAAGCTGACTGCAACACTGGGCTAGAGTGACACCCTATCTAGAAAAACTAAACAAACCAAAAATAGAAGAAGGACTAGGTTTTGTTTTGTGTTTGGTTTAAAACAAGGGGTCCAGTGAAAGGGAATAAAAAATTTCCTTTAAAACTAAGAAATGATTTTTTTAAGGAGTAATTTTTCTTATGTGTCTATCTGTGTGGATTGAAGTTAATACTTTTTTAGGCCATAACTTTTTCTTTTTACTAAAATGATGTCTCTCGATCACTTAATTTTGATAAACAATGTAGATTATAAGAAAGACCCATTATTTTTAAAATGAGTTTAAACATTTCTAAATTGTCTGCCTTTTTTGAGTCCAATTGCCAGAAACAGAGAAAAAAAAGACAGAAAGAAAGAAGAAAGGCAAATTTAATCAAATTCCAAATTCAGTTATTATAACTGATGCACCAATTCCGATTTGGAGGGGTTGGAGATCTTCGTTGCTAATCATTTGCCTCCACAAGTCTGTCTTGCAGGCTTGCTCTTGTTGGCCTAGTAGGAGAGTCAGACGGATAAATACCATTACATATACATAATGCAATAAGTACGTGGTTTCTGATATTCCATTTAATGCACTGGAAGGATAGAGGAAAAACTGATTAAATTTGGGAATTGGGGGATGTATGAGTCAGGGTCCCAGCACAAAACAGATTTAAAATAGAACAATTTTGAGAAAGATTATTTTTTTTTCAGAAGTATTTGTGTAAAGGAAAAGATACTGAAGTAGGGTAGAGGAGAAACAGAGTTGTGGGCCTTCAAATTTCCAAAGAAAGACAAAGGAAACAGGAAATGGATAAGAAACTAGAGCCTAGAGGAAGAGGGGTCTTCGTCTGAGAGGTGGAGCCAGAGATGAGTTCACAGGAAGAATACAGGGTAGAGATCCAGGAATCTTACCCACTGACTTCCTTCCCTTTCCTCCCAGGAGTCTCCAAAGGATAAACCCAGCCTGAAGCACAAGGCCTTTCAAGGGAGAGTTTAGGTTAGGAAAAGCTGAGGGTTGTCCTGGAGAAGCAAACCAAATTAATGGGCTAGACATGGGCCTCCCCTCCCTCTCCTCCCCTCTCTTCCAATCCCCTCCCCCCTCTGCGGTCCTCCCCAATCCTCCCCTCCCCTCCACTCTCTTCCCCTTCCTCTCCTCCCTCCCCTCTCCTCCCTCCCCTCCCCTCCCCTTCCCTCTCCTCCCCTCTCCTCCCCTTTCTGGCTTTACATGGGTGCTGAGGAATGGAACCCTGGTCCTTAGGCTTTGCAGGCAAGTGCCTTAACCACTGAGCCATCTCTCCAGCCTAATGTCATTCTTAAACATTGTGGAGGCTGCATAGGTGTTTCCCAGGTGTGCTAGAGAAAGGATTAAGTTCACATTCTCAGTTGGTTTCATGTTAACAAAATTCTGACATTTTTTCTGGACAAATTTCCACCTGTTAGAATAGAATCAGGTGGCAAAGAATAGCCAGTTCTTTAGAGCATTTCACGAAGGACCGTAGAGTTTCTTCAGCTGGTCTTTCAGTATCTTGTCATCGTTGTTATGGGTTGAGGAGCATTTGTTCAGAAGAACTGTCAGAAACTTAACCAGCCAGACTCTGTGAATATACTTCATTCAGGAACAGGCTGAGGGGAAACCGAGCGTGATGGTTTCTAATCCAAGATGACTAATGTCCTTAAGAGCAGATGATCAAAATACAGGACATATAGGCAGACACCAAGTCAGGATGGAAAATGGGTGAAGATGAAGGCAGAGAACAGGGTTTTTCACACACACACATCATATACATATGCATATACATTGTACATATACATATAGTACATATAGATATACATCTATACATATAGTACATATAGATATACACATATACATACAGTACATATACATATACATATATACACATAGTACACATGCATATACATCTATACATATAGTACATATAGTACATATACATCTATACATATAGTACATATAGATATACACATATACATATAGTACATATACATATAGTACATATAGATATACATATATACATACAGTATATAAATATATAGTACATATACATATATACATACAGTACACATACATATATACATATAGTACATATACATATATATACACACATGTAGGCTTATTTGTCTTCTAATTTTTTAATATTTTATTTACTTATGAGAGAGAATAAGGCAGAGAGAGAGAGAGAGAGAGAGAGAGGATGCACCATGGCCTTCAGCCACTGCAAACGAACTCCAGATGCATGGACCACTTTGTGCATCTGGCTTTACATGGGCACTGGGGAATCAAACCCAGGTCCTTAGGCTTTGCAGGCAAGAGCCTTAACCACTGATCCAAACCTCCATCCCTAATTTTTTTTTTTTTTTTTTGGTTTTTCGAGGTAGGGTCTCACTCTAGCCCAGGCTGACCTGGAATTCACTCTGGAGTCTCAGGGTGGCCTCAAACTCATGGCGATCCTCCTGCCTCTGCCTCCCGAGTGCTGGAATTAAAGGCGTGTGCCACCACACCCAGCTTCCCAGCCCTAATTTTTTATTTGATTTTTTTCCAAAACAAGAATACTCCCCCCATCATCTAAAATTTGCTCCTCACAAAGCCCAGATGGTTCTAACCTTGAACTTCACCTTTCTTCCTGTACAGCTCCAGACCCCAGCCAGCTACTCAATCCAGCTTTAAATCCCAATTCATTCCTTCCATGCTTTCAAATGATTTGTTCTTACTCAAACTATAATAAAACCAAATAACCTTGAACGAAGGAATAACAAAAACAACACAAGGAAAATCTTTGAGTGTCCTTGAATGCCGAGTGCTCTGGACCCAAGGGGGATTCCACAATAAGGGTTACAAGCACCAAATGGTGGTTTTTAATTCTTGTTCATTGATTTCGTTTTTTTGTTTGTGGGTTTCTGCTTTGGCTGAATTACCTCAGGGAGAAAGCCCAACCCTGTTATTTCAGGTTTCCCGCCATTATTTTTTATTTTCCCCCCCAGGTTGTAAAACCTCCATTGCTTTGGAGAGAAAGAATACAATTACAAGCCCATTCATTAGTAGGTCTAAATGGACACGTCCTGTCTCGCTGTATGTGTTCATTAAGACCCAGCGTCCACAGTGGTCTGGAATTTGCTTCATCAATTAGGTGACGACAGACACTCCTTCTGCCCAGGAGAGGAGGAGGCATTGAGTCCTTCCCTGACCCGAAACTCACTCCTGGGGATTTTTGCATCTCAAATTTATATTGTCTTTTCCAACATGAGCCCCACTCCCATCTGTCACTTCCATCGTCAGATTTCCTAAGCATGTACTTGAAAAAAAAATAATTTTCAGAACAGTTCAGGTATCTCCCAAATGACTATGGAGTTGGTCACCTTGGCTGAAAGGGACATTGATGTCATCTCAGAAATTGAAATTCCATTTATTTTACTTTATATTTTATTTTACTATTTTATTTTAGACTATCCCAGAAGGTTTTATTCGCTACTTGTATAGCTTGTGCCCGTGTGCACACATATACATTTCCTCACACAATCATTTTAGTGACAAAGTTCAACTGTCAAGACTGATGGGCTTTTTCTCCTCCTGGATCACAACATACTTGTCATATTGGAAAGCTGGAAGGGCAGAGTACATGCACAGCTCCTCATATATACGTCAGTGTATATGTATATATATATATATTAAATTATTTATTTGCAAGGAGAGAGAAACAGAGCGAGAGACAGAGGGAGGGAGAGAGAGAGAGAGAAAGAGAGAGAGAGAGAGAGAATGGACAGTCCAGGGCCTCCAGCCACTGCAAAGGAACTCCAGATGCATGCACCACTTTGTGCATCTGGCTTTATGTGGGAACTGGGGAATCAAACCTGGGTCCTTATGTATATGTATATGTATATGTATATGTATATGTATATGTATATGTATATGTATATGTATATGTATATGTATATGTATATGTATATGTATATGTATATGTATTAAATTATTTATTTGCAAGGAGAGAGAAACAGAGAGCAAGAGACAGAGGGAGAGAGAGAAAGAGAGAGAGAGAGAACTCCAGATGCATGCACCACTTTGTGCATCTGGCTTTATGTGGGAACTGGGGAATCAAACCTGGGTCCTTATGTATATGTATATGTATATGTATATGTATATGTATATGTATTAAATTATTTATTTGCAAGGAGAGAGAAACAGAGAGCAAGAGACAGATGGAGAGAGAGAGAAAGAGAGAGAGAGAGAGAGAACTCCAGATGCATGCACCACTTTGTGCATCTGGCTTTATGTGGGAACTGGGGAATCATCGAACCTGGGTCCTTAGGCTTTACAGGCAAGTGCCTTAACCACTAAGCCATCTCTACAGCCCCTCATTGTGGTTTTGACTTGTATTTCCCTACTGAGCTACTAGGCTGAGCATCTCATAATCTTATTTATCATCAGTAGATCCTTTGATCAAAATATCTATTCCTAGCCATTGCTCATTTGAAAAGTTGAGTCAGGGCTGGAGAGATAGATCAACAGTTAAGGCTCTTGCCTGCAAAGCTTAATGACCTGGGTTCAATTCCCCAGTACCCACGTCAAGCCAGATGCACAAAGTGGAGCATGCATCTGGATTTCGTTTGCAGCGGCTGGAAGCCCTGGACTGTCCATTCTCTCTGTCTATCTCTCTTCTATCTCTCTCCACTTGTAAATAAACAAATATTTTTAAAAGTTGAGCCAGATGTGGGGCCTCATATCTGCAATCTCAGAACTCAGGAGGCAGGGGCAGGAGGATTGTGAGCTCAAAAGGAAGGATTATTTATGTTTTTCTGCCATTGAGTTATGTGATTTCATTATTGTACATGGTCTTTTTTTTTTTACCAGATGTACGATTTGCAAGCATTTCTTTCAATTCTGTAAGTTTTCTTTGTCTTTTGGTTATGAGACTACATTCGTCTAGGTGGTCCTTCCTAAATTTACTATCCACCTGCTTGGGATCCACCATGCCTGGATTTTTGATTGATTGTGCCCTCTTTGAGGCACAATATTTTACTGAGACACGGGCTGGAGAGATGACTTAATGGTTAAGGTGATTGCCTGTAAAGCCTAACAACCTGGGTTCGATTCCCCAGAACCCACATAAACCAAATGCACAAAGTGTCACATGTATCTGGAGTTTGTTTGCAGTGGCTGGAGGCCTTGGCATGACTCTCTCTCTCTCTCTTTCTCTCTCTCTCATTCTCCCTGACTCTGTCTCTCTGCTTGCAAATTAATTATATTGAGACAGCCTCTCAGTCCTGGCTGGTCTGGAACTCACTATATCAATCGGTAGCCTCAATCTTATCGCAATTCTCCTGCTTTAATCTCCTATGTGTAATCCTATGGGATTAAAGGCTCACAGGATTATGTGCTGGGATTACATGGTGCACCACACCCTATGTACAAGGCTTTATTTTTCATGAATCCAGTTTATCCATTTCCTTCAGCCACTTTTGTTTTGGTATTTTAAAAAATATTTTATTTATTTGTAATCAGAGGGAGAGAGAGACATAGAGAGAGAGAATGGATACACCAGAGCCTCCAGCCACTGCAAAGGAACTCCAGATGCATGCTCCACTTTGTGCATTTGGCTTTAGGTGGGTACTGGGGAATCAAACCTGAGTCCTTAGGCTTTGCAGGCAAGTACCTTAACAACCGAGCCATCTCTCCAGCCCTGTTTTTTTTTTTGGGGGGGGGATTTTTGTCTAAGAAGCCTTAGCTTAATGAAAGGTCACAACAATGCATCAGTATATTTTCTTGAGTTTTATGGTTTTAAGTCTTTCAATCCACACTGAGCTAATTTCGGCATGTTATATGAAGAGAGGGCCCAAGTTCATCTGGTTCATGTGAATACCCGATTGTCTCAGCTGTTTGCAGTAAGGATTGTCGCTTGTCCCCCAAGATGTCATTATCCTCTTGCAAAACCAAATGACCTTACATATAAGCATTTATTTCCTGACTTTGAATTCTATTCCATTTCAAATTTCAACTGGCAACACTCGTGAAACATAGAAAATTTATTTTTATATAGCTTTATTCTGGTCCTCTTCCCCATGCTATTATTGTTGTATGGAGTAGATCTACATAAAGCCAATACATTTTTATAATGATGTTTTTTTTAAAGAAGCTGTGAGGAGAAAGGAGAGCAAATCTATATTTGAAGAATATGTTATATAAAGTTTCTTATTTATCTCTTCTAGTCTGTTCATTTACTTCTATGGATTTTAGTTATCATCTGGTGTTATTTCCTTATTCCAATAGAGCCATCTTCCTGCTTCTTGCCTCTGTAATTCTGTCATCAAATATACATATTAAAGTTCTGTATATTAAGGCTGGAGAAATTGCTCAGTGGTTAAGGCACTTGCCTGTAAAGCCTAATGACCCAGGTTCAACTCCCCAGTACCCACGGAAAGACAGTTGCACGGGGTGGCACACACATCTGGAGTTCATTTTGAGCAGCTGAAATGGCATACCCATTCTCTACCCTCTCCTTTCTCTTCTCTGCTTACAAATAAATAATACATAAAATGTTTTTTTTGTAAAATTCTCTATATTATAGCCCCCCAAATGCAATTTTATACATGTCAATTGATGCTGAGTGACTGTTTGCCATCCTCCTTTCCCAGATCTTCAGCCTAAAGAACTTTATATATATATATATATATATATATATATATATATATATATATATATATATATATATATATATAT